>BLSH010151671.1:1279458-1290022 GCA_018402905.1 Glandirana rugosa | reverse complement strand
TTGATATTGTAAGTGTCTGTATTGGTCCGTACTACCCTTAACATCAAAGTCTTGTTGACCTCCCGGTATCAAACCTGTGGGGACGACATTGTATAATTATAATTATTTCCCCTTGGGGTCCGGTCGGATATTATGGCGTTCGAGATAACCCTTATTATATGATATCCATAGTCATAGCACGGGGGAAATTGGTGAAGTCGGGGCCTTCTTGAAACGTGAAATCCTGGTCTGGTGAAAAACGTTAAGCCGCGACGCAGCGAAATTGACTGTTAACGCGCCAGCACGTTTCAACATGGGTTTGTTTTAAACGCAGGAAAAAAAGGGTGTTTATCTCGAAAGAAAACCACCATAAACTAGCGGAGACGCAGTAAAGAATAGCGGCGATATTTGTTTTCTTCTCGCTGGTAAAACGTTTTTTTGGGTTTAAAGAATGAAAAACGAAAATACCACCAAAAGAAAGCTCTATTTGTGGGAAAAAAAGGACGCAAATTTTGTTTGGGTACAACTTTGCACGACCGCGCAATTGTCAGTTAAAGCGACGCAGCGCCGAATTGCAAAAAGTGGTCTGGTCCTAAAGTGCAAAGTTCTTCCGGGGCTGAAGTGGTTAAAGGGGGCACGATACTGATACCTATAGTATATTATTCCCAATAGAGCTTGCGGTATTATAGGCTGGCCTGGGGTTCCCCTTTATTAATATTAATATGTTACAGCAGGGGTGTCCAAACTATGGCCCTCCAGTTGTTCTGAAACTACAATTCCCATCATGCCTGGTTATGTCTGTGAATGTTATAGTTTTACAATGCCTCATGAGACTTGTAGTTCTGCAACAGCTGGAGTTCTGGAACTACAATTCCCATCATGCCTGGTTATGTCTGTGAATGTTATAGTTTTACAATGCTTCATGGGACTTGTATTTCTGCAACAGCTGGAGGGCCGTAGTTTGGTCACCCCTGTGTTACAGCGATCATTAGCTTGCTCAAAGATTTGTTTATTACTGTTTAACACTGCACGCACTGGTGTTACTTTTGTTGTTGCCAATTGCCATTTATTGCTTTAATAGAAATCGTTTCAACCAAGTCTTGGCTACTTATACAGGACTTGGCTGACTAATATCACTTTAAACCTCTTCTTTTGACCAAGTAAACTTGAGAGAACTGAACTGCATCTGTGTGTCATTACTCTACTATTCTATTTATCATATTGATAGATGTGCCAGTAAGGGATGAGACACTTATTGGGGTTGAGAGGCAGAAAAACGGATTTAACAAACTTAAGAAGCTCCTCTGGGGGTAGTACAACACATGGTGGCTCATCTGGGATATTTCCGCTACTCTGCAGTGAACTTCCTTAGTCACCATCCCTTCAGTCATCAAGATGGACCCTGCTGCTGCAATCCAGTGGTATGGCAAAGAAGGTGCCCACTCAGAGACAAGTGTGGTGATCGATCTCTCTGGGGAGGCTTGACTGAAGAACAAATCAGCCAGGCAGTGAAGACATTGGCCCCAGACAGAAAAGTATGGGTGATTGATGTTAGTTCAGACCGTGGGACCTCTCGCACTTACGTGCTGTTAAAGAGGAAGAAGGAACCCCCTGAAAGCTTCCGAGGCGTCAGCGTGCATTTGGCCAACAAGACGGAGCTCTGCATAATTCACCAGAAGGTCCCAGAGGAGGGTCCTACTAGTTCCAGTCAGGCTGAAACCGCTGAGGAAGAAGTTCCGTCCCTGACCCCTCTGGCCATCATTGGGCCAGAATTTTTCACCACCATGGGAGAGTTCGTATCAAAGTACCAAAAGGGCAATCCAGTGTGTTCTGGGGCTGAATATCAGAAGCTGAGGATCTTCTCTGAGAAACTGCCGTTACCCACTGGAAAAGAGGAGTATGAAGTCTGGATGGAGCAGGCCATAGAGGCCCTGAAAGAGTGGGACCTGCCAGAGGCCCAAAAGAAACAGCGGATCAGGCAAGTTTACGGGGAGCTGCTGCCGAGGCTGTCAGGAACTTGAGATTCAGCAACATGACCTGTATGGCTTATGATTACCTAGCCATGTTATAGGAGGAGTTTGGGTGGACAGAGAAAGCAGCAGATCTGATCTATCAATTTGAACATGCCCTTCAGCACCAAGGTGAATGCCTGTTTGATTACATCAGACAGCTGAATAAGATGCTATATCAGATTGTGCTAAAAAAAAGGGATGATGCCTTCTGTCATAGACCAGGCCAGAATACAACAAATCTTAAAGGGGGCCCTACGCTCTGACCCAGTCTGGCTTCAGTTAAAGACCTCTGTGGGTGTTATGTCCCTAAAATATCCAGAACTTATCAAAGTAGTGAGAGTAGAAGAGGCCATGTTCGATGACAAGCAAGTAGCTGTTCGTCCAGCCTCTGCACCTATGGCTGAAGTCAGGTCAGTGGGGGCAGTGGAGCAAAACTCTGATGTAGCCACCCTGAAGTCTCAGATGGCACAGGTAATGGTGGTGATGACCTTGTTGGCAGCAAAAATTATAAAGACAATCAATCAGAGTGTCCCAGAGACAAGTGTGCCGCTGACTCTATCTACTGCCTCTGGCAAGAGGCCAATGAATAAGGAAGTATGCTTCAAATGTGGAGGAGTGGGACATTATCGTCAGGTGTGTCCAAGCCCAGTAAAGCCTGAAGCACAGTGCCAGAAGCTGGCGGGAAACTTCAGAGGGTCACGGTGAAGGAGCCAACAGGATGCCCACTTACAGCAGCTAGCTCCAGAAGCAACAATGCGAGGAGACCATGGCGGGAGTCCCAACCCTCTCTAAGGGCTCCCATGGTTGTCTCTAAGCGACCCAGTGTCCCGCTCCCTTTGACTCATGCTACCCGGTGAGGTAGAGTAAGTGCACACTAGACTCCCAGAGCTCAATGGAGACTTAAGCTGCATCAGAACTTCCACAAGAAAGGAGTGCGGATACAAGCCACCGAACAGGCCAAGGCCACTACTTCCTTGAAGCTCCCTGACAAGCTAGTGGGAATCTACACTAAGGACCTTCTGGATATTGGGGCTCAAGTGACCGTTCTCTACAGGGACTTCTATGGCAGGCACATCAAGCACCTGCCATTGCAGAAATTGGAAGAGCTAGAGATATGGGGCATTGGGACTCAGAGCTTCCCCTATGATGGTTATATACCATTCAATCTGTCCTTCGATCCCTCCGTGGCTGGGAAAGCCGAGACCTTTGACACTTTGGCAGTAGTCTGTCCTCGCCCACCCTCATCATAGGGACCAATACTGATCTTGTCAGAAGACTGTTGACACCTCTTGTCCAAGAACAGGACAACTCAACCACAAGTGTGCACCCTATGTTGAAACAAGCCTATCAATGCCTGGTGCAGGAACAGAAGGCCCCAGCTGAAGGAGTGGGAAAGATATGGCACTTGGATTACTGTGAGAAGGTGTTTCAGCCTGGTGAGGTGGCCTGTCTACAAGCATCTGTCAAACTAAATTGGAAACAACCAGGCCCTTTCATTGTCCTTGAAGCGGACAGACAAAGACAAGACATGAGAATAGAGATAATTCACGAAGTAATCTCAACTAAAGTGCTGCAAAGAAGTCACGGGAATATCTCGGTGAGTGTCCACAACACAACGGCTTAGCCAGTGAAGATGCTGGCTCGGATGTTTCTAGGACAAGCGAATCCGGCTATCCCAGTCTCACCATCTGACTTGGTGGGGGGAGCAAAGAATGAGATCCCTGTTGAGGAGTTCTATCCAAAGAATACTACTCCCTCACCTGAATGGAAAGAAAGAGCCAAGACTCAGCTCCTGAGATGGCAAGCTGCATTCTCAAAGAGCGAATTCGATGTGGGTGTGCAAAGAGTGCCCAACACTGGATCCGTCTACAAGAAGATAAGCCATTCAGAGAAAGAGTCCAACGGATTCCTTTAGGGGATTTGGAAGACCTGTGTGAACAACTGTTAGAATTTAAGAGAGCAGGTATCATTCGAGAGTCCCGAAAGCTTCTCCGATAGTAGTGGTACGGAAAAAGAATGGGTTGCTGAGGCTGTGTATCGACTACAGTACGCTGAACAGAAGGACCATTCCCAACCAATACACCACCCCACAGATAGAAGAAGCCTTGCAGAGCCTGTCAAGGGCTTGAAGAGCGGGTACTACCAAATCCCCATGTATCCCGAAGATCGGGAGAAGACCACCTTCATTACCCCGGTGGGGTTCTTTGAATTTGACAGTATGCCTCAAGGCTTGTCTGGTGCCCCTGCTATCTTCCAAAGACTAATGGAGAAGACTGTGGGCAACATGAACTTGATTGAGGTGTTGGTGTATCTAGACAACATCATTGTTTTCGGAAGGACCTTGGAAGAACACAAAGTGCGTTTGGAGAAGGTTCTGAAGAGACTCCATGATGAGGGGTTAAAGCTGTCTCTGGAGAAGTGCCAGTTCTATCAACCCTCAGTTAACTACCTTGGTCACATTGTGTCTGCTGACAGAGTGACCACAGACCCCCAGAAGCTGGAAGCCGTCACTTCCTGGCCAAGGCCCACTAATGTGACCGAGCTCAGATCATTTCTGGGATTTTGTTCCTATTATGGTAGATTCGTAGAGGGATTCGCTAAAATAGCTTGCCCACTCAATGAGCTACTGAAAAGCAAAGAGGAAGATGACGACCCAGATCCAACTAAGCCTGTCAGACCAGCTGGAGGGCCCAGAAAAACCCAGAGAGTCCATTCAGGAACAGTGGACTGCCCAATGTGAAGAGGCCTTTAGGCAGCTGAAATGGAGCCTAACAACCGCCCCAATTCAGGCCTATGCAGATCCAACCAAGCCATATGAACTACACATTGACGCCAGTCGAGATGGGTTAGGCGGGGTGCTGTATCAAAAGCATGATGGCCACCTACGGCCTGTTGCCTATGCGAGACGGAGCTTGACACCCAACGGGAAGAACTATCCCAAGCACAAACTTGAGTTCCTGGCTTTGAAGTGGGCAGTGGTGGATAAGCTAAGGGATTACCTGTATGGAGCAGAGTTTGTGATCAAGACCGACAATAATCCCCTCACCTACATCCTCACTACCGCCAAGTTGGACGCCACAGGTCATAGATGGTTGGCTGCCCTATTGTTGTTTACTTTAAGCCTAAAGTATCGATTGGGGGTCAGGAACAAAGACTTGGATGCTCTGTCAAGAAGGCCCATTGTTCCAGAAGAATGGGCCCAGCTGACACCTGAAGGGGTGGGAGCCTTATGTCAAGGAGCAGAACGCCAAGCAGGAGGCGGATCCAGGGCTGAAAACATTGGAGTATCAGCCATTGGTGTCCCCAGAAGTTATTGCAATGTCACCCAGGTTGGGGATGAAGGTCTGCCAAAGCTTTCAAGGAAAGACTTGAGACGGGACCAGTTGGAAGACCCCTTATGTGGTTTGGCATTGAAGGCCTTAGAGAGCCAATGCCTTGACCTGCTCCTTACTGACTCCACAAAGGAAGCTTGCCTACTGCACAGAGAGTGGGATCGATTGCAGCTGCATCAAGTGATGGTCTACCGAAGGGGGCCCCTCTGATGATCCCAAAGAGAGATGGCAGTTGTTCGTGCCAGAAAAACATAGAGACAGTATTAACCGCCCTACACGGCAGCCATGGCCACCTAGGGCCCGAGAGGACTTTTCACCTGGTGAGGGACCGGTTCTACTGGCCCTGCATGCGGGCTGAAGTCGAAGGTTTTGTCACTCCTGCATCAGGTGCATCCAAAGGAAGACTCAGCCTCAACGAGCTGCCCCTACGGGCCATAATCAAAGCCAAGGACCCATGGAGCTGGTGTGAATTGACTTTCTGTGCTTGGAGCCTGACCTGAGCGGACAAGGGAATATCCTGGTAGTGACTGACCACTTCACTCGGTATGCCCAGGCATTTCCCACAAGGGACCAACATGCATCCACAGCGACTAAGATCTTAGTGGAGAAGTTCTTTGTGCATTATAGCCTGCCCCAACCTATCCACTCATCAAGAGACTTTTAGACTTGTTAGGCATTAAGAAGTCTAGAACCACCCCGTACAATCCTCAGCCAGAGAGGTTCAAATGGACCCTCCTAGATATGCTTGGGACTCTGACTTCAGAACAAAAGCAGCACTGGAGCAAGCATATAGCCGCTATTGTGCATGCCTATAACAGCACCACAAACTATGCCACAGGATACTCTCCCTATTGTCTGATGTTCGGACGCGAGGCCCAGCTGCCAGTAGACTTGGCCTTCGGCACGTCCTTAGACCATACATCAGCAACCTCCCACAGAGGATATGTGGATCGCCTACGGGAAAATTTGAAGACCGCCTATGACAAGGTCCAAGCTGCTTCGGATGCCCGAGGACAGAGGAACAAAAGAATCTTTGACCTCAGGGTACAGGACTTAAAACCGGGTGACAAGGTACTGCTGAGAAACCTGGATGTCCCTGGAAAACACAAGTTGGCTGACTGCTGGAAGTCACAGCCCTATTTGCAAACAGCTGCCAGGACTCCCAGTGTATCAAATCCGGCCAGAAGGGAGCACAGGCCCACTGAAGACTTGGCACCGCAACCATCTATTGCTTCTCTCAGAAGCAGTTAATTTGCCATCACAGTTAGATTCACAGTCCACACCCATGGCCTCTCTGAGATCCCGACCTGTGACTAGATCTCAGTCTGTGCCACTTGCTGAAGAGGATGAGAATAGTGAGAAGAAATGGCTGTGGCCATCTCAAATGCCAGGGCCTGCCAACCCCCCCCCCCCCTTCTTCTCCTCCCAAAGTGACTGACACCAGGACACTCAGGCCAGAAGCTTCTGAATTTGTGCCTCAAAGTCCACCTTCTGAAGAGTTGGAAGACCCTCAGTCTTCCCTGCTGGCAGCAGACCCTGAAGACTTGCCATCCTTCGTTGGAGAGGAAGCTTAAGCTGATATGCAGGAAGAAGGAGAGACCAGTATGCCTGTAACCCCAGAGCCTAAAGAACAGCGAGTGAAGGGTTATTCACCTGCCCAACAGACTGACATATGACACATTGGGTGAAAGCTCTAAGGAGGTTGTTCTCACTGCAAAAAGGACTCTTAACACCTGATCCTTCTACCCAAGATTTGGTGGAGGACAATCCCAACTCACCCCCTGGCACATCTAGCTGGGCTATACCAATTCAGGTGGCCTGTAGGCTGGACAACCTCCCCTCCTATGCTAATTGTAGGGTTGCCACCTCATCCCTTTAAACCCGAACACATATGAATTACACAGGTTCTGAGGCTAATTTAACCACTTAAGCCCCGGAAGGATTTCATACTTTAGGACCAGAGCACTTTTTGCGATTCGGCGCTGCGTCGCTTTAACTGACAATTGCGCGGTCGTGCGACTTTGTACCCAAACAAAATTTGTGTCCTTTTTTTCCCACAAATAGAGATTTCTTTTGATGGTATTTGATCACCGCTGCGTCATTTCTGATTGCCGCTATAAATAAAATAAGAGCGACAATTTTGCAAAAAAAAAAAAACAAATTTCTTACTTTTTGCTGAAATACAAATCCAAAAAAATATATAAAAAAAATTTTTTTTCAACGGTTTTGGCCGATTTGTATTCTTCCTCATATTTGTGATAAACAAAAATCGCAATCGGCGTTTATTGATTGGTTTGCGCAAAAGTGGCTGCGTTTACGGATGATGAGAATTAATTTCTGGGGTCTTTATTTTTTTTTTATTTTTTATTAGTAATGGCGGCGATCTGCGATTTTTAGCGGTACTGCGATATTGCAGCGGACATGTCGGACCATTTTGACACTTTTTTGGGACCATTGGCATTTATACAGCGATCAGTGCTATGAAAATGCATTGATTACTGTGTAAATGCCATTGGCAGTGAAGGGGTTAACCTGGGGGGGGAGCGCTGTAAGGGTTAACTGTGTTCCCTGGGCGTGTTCTAACTGTGACAGTGTTTGACTGGCAGGGGAAGGGGAGTGATCACAGCCCTTCCCCCTCACACAGAACGGAGATCCGTGTTTACTTACACGGACCTCCGTTTTTTCACTGCGGGGGGGGGCATCGCGGGTAGCTGGCGGAGATTGAGTCCGCCGCACCCGCTCCCTGGCCCAACCTGCGGTTGGCGGTCGGCAAGTGGTTAATGCAGATAAGGCACCAAGTGAGTTTAATTACCACCCTAATCAGCCACAGAACCTGTGTAATCAATATGTGTTCAGTTTTAAAGGGATGAGGGGGCAACCCTAGCTAATTGGTGGGAGGTTCCTCTGCCAGGTTTTTATGCTGGTGTAAACTGTCTGGTTTCCTGTGCACACTAACTTGCTTTTTCCCTGCTTGTATATTTAAAGCATGTAACAGGTCTCAGACCCTTTACCTCCTTTGGAGGACCAAATGTTCTTTGGTGGGGGAGTGTGTAGCGAGTGCCCCACTCTAACATCTGCAACCTATTCAAGCTGGCTGTCGCGAGTACACAGGCTTTTCACAGAAGGGAGAGCTGCCTGTCAGTCCCTGCATGGGCCTTTCACCCCCTCCCTCTCCTCTCAAACACACAGGCATCAGGCTACTTTACTCCTCCCCTGTGTTCCTATTGGCAGGAGAAAGAAAGCCAACTAAAGGAGCAGTTACAAGAACCAATCAATGGGGCTTTAACAAGCAGCAGCTGCAAAGGAGTATAGAATATGAAGTCCCAGCACAAAGTTACCCACTGACTTTTAAAGGGACAGAACTACAAAACCCAGCCTGCATTGCATAGAGAGGAGAGGATGATGGGAGAGACTATAAAGTGATCTGCAGACCACACCCAAGGCCTCTTGTTTCCTGGATCCCATCGTGAGAGCACCATCCTGTTGCTGTGTGAGGGGACTGCGGTTTCCCTTTAGTAATATTAATATTTTACAATGATCATTAGCTTGCTTAAAGATTTGTTTATTACTGTTTAACAATGCACACACCAGTGTTACTTTTTGTTGCTGCTAATTGCCATTTATTGCTTTAATAGAAATTGTTTCAACCAAGTCTTGGCTACTTATACAAGACTTGGCTGACTAATATCACTTTAAACCTCTTCTCTTGACCAAGTAAACTTGAGAGAGCTGAACTGTGTCAGTGTGTCATTACTCTATTATTCTATTTACCATATTGCTAGGTGTGCCAGTAGGGGCTGAGATGCTTCTTGGGGTTGAGAGGCAGAGTAACGAACTGAACAAACTTAAGCAGCTCCTCCGGGGGTAGTGCTACATGTGTACCGTGGGAGACCAGATATAGTGAATGCAGGGTCCTGAGTTTACTAACACTTTAAATGTATTAGCAGATTTAGATAACACTAACAAATTGAAGCTAAACTGAAGCTTGCACTTTATAATCAGTTACAGCAAATAGTTTTTTTCATTCAGGATAAAGGTTTTGCATTAATAAATAAAAGATGATTGTTTTAATCATCCCTGCCAGTGCTAAGTGGTTTGTCTCATCCATGTAAACTGATACATTCTGCTGAAGAGCTTGTGCTTTTGAAAAACAGACTTACTAGCTGGATCACCAAATAAAAATAGCAAAAAGAAAGCCTAAAAAAGAAAACAAATACAGCTGTCACATCTAAGAATTGGTAAGCTACTATATAATAAATGTTTGCTTTTGGGTTTAATACTGCTTTAAAGCTGAATACCAGCTATAGATTTTATAACTTAGTTACATCGACCCAGCTTGGACCAATGTAAGCCTGCATATGGTATACCTGTGTGACCGCTGTAAAAGGGGACAATCACTGTAGTAGATCACCGCTGCCTTCTTATTAGTCCCATCTCATCCAATCAGAAAATGCTTTGCATTCATTGAGAAAAATGTCAGGCATTATGCAAATGGCTTCTGTGCCAAGCCAGCAACCCCCTCTATTTACCATGCAGCAGAGCAGCCGCTCACTTGGAATGGGTGCCAATCACGGAGCGCCTTGCATTTTTCTCAGTGAATGCAAAGCATCCTCTGATTGGATGACGTGGAAATCAACACGTCATTGCCCAATCTCCAACCTCATCCAATCAGTGAATGCTATGCATTCATTGAGAAAAATGCAAGGCATTCTATACAGTATCTCATAAAAGTGAGTACACCCCTCACATTTTTGTAAATATTTTATTATATCTTTTCATGTTGCCCTTACTGAAGAAATTACACTTTACTACAATGTAAAGTAGTGAGTGTACAGCTTATATAACAGTGTAAATTTGCTGTCCTCTCAAAATAACTCAGCACACAACCACTAAAGTCTAAACTACTGGCAACAAAAAGTGAGTATACCCGTAAGTGAAAACGTTTGAATTGGGCCCAAAGTTTCAATATTTTGTGTGGCCACCATTATTTTCCAGCACTGCCTTAACCCTCCTGGGCATGGAATTCCCCAGAGCTTTACAGGTTGCCACTGGAGTCCTCTTCCACTCCTCCATGATGACATCACAGAGCTGGTGGATGTTAGAGACCTTATACTCCTCCACCTTCCGTTTGAGGATGCCCCACAGATGCTCAATAGGGTTTAGGTCTGGAGACATGCTTGGCCAGTCCATCGCCTTTTATCAGTCCATCACCTTTAACCTCATCTTCTTTAGCAAGGCAGT
>BLSH010151671.1:1258514-1273563 GCA_018402905.1 Glandirana rugosa | reverse complement strand
CAGTCTCTTTGTGTCTGCCGAAAGAGCCTCCTTCATATTATATATACCCCCTTGCACTTGCTCGAGAAGGCACTGCCACTGAGAGTCCCTCCCTGTCCCACTCCCTGCCCTGGCCTTCACTGGAGTGAGTGGAGAGAGACTCCTGTGGGCTGCCAGTGCCACTACTGTGCTGCTGACCGAGTCTGACTTGAAATGGTCACGAAGTGGGGGTCTGCCTGTCTCTCAGAGTAGAGAGTGTGTGCTGTGTGTCAGTCACGCACTCACTGTCCCTACTCTGTCCTTTTTGGCTGGCTTTAAGGAAGTACTGCACTCACTATGGCAAGCTGCAGGCTCAGTCAGGGATCTGTCCATTGCTCCGCTCCGGTCCAAGTCCCCCGAGTCACACATGTCCAGAGTGACTCCGTCCACCATGAGGCTCCTCCGGCCACTCGCTCGGCTCTACCTTTTTTTAGGCTGGCTGCGGTGTGGCAGTGGAGGGTCATCGTTTGCGCGGCGTGTGGGCTGGGCGGGCAGAGGTACAAGCATTAGGAGGAGTGGTCATCCAGGTTAACTCGGCTCCAGATCAGATCTTCTCACTCAATGCTCGGGGATTTCCGGGATTGCCCATGCGCAGTTATGACCTGAGCCAATTGTTGCCATTTTTACTGGCACTTTCCGCCTTCTACGGACATTTACGGACACCCTAAATTTGACCTGTTTTTACTGGCTGCCCGTAAATCTACGGACGGTTGGCAACACTGGCCCTGCTGCATAGTAACTCGCACAGGACCTGGAAGACAGCAGCATGCACTGCAGCAGCACTGACTACTACAATGATTCTCTGCTTCCACAGCAATTTCACAGGTATGGGTTATGTATACTTACATTGGTCCCAGCACGACTATTGTAACTATGTAATAAAATCCATAGCTGGAGTTCAGCTTTAATATAATACAAGTACATGATTTGCGGTTTTTAATAATTTGCGTTTCCTAGAAATAAAGTTGAAAGCATTAACCATTTCAGCTCCAAAAGGTTTTATCCCCTCCCTGACCAGGCCATTTATTGCGATACTGCACTGCGTTGCTTTAACTGACAATTGCGCAGTCGTGTGAAACTGTGCCCAAACAATATGTCCTTTCTTTCCCCAAAAAATAGAGCTTTATTTGGTGGTATTTGATTATTACCTCTGTAGTTTTTATTTTTTGCTCTATAAACAAAAAAAGCCAAATAATTTTGAAAAAAACAAAAACATTGTTTCTCTTACGTTCACTGACAGACGCAGCCCTTCATTGACAAGTGGGGTTTATGCACATCCTACTAGTAGACTAGGCAAACAGAAAAAAAGCAAGCTGACCCCCTCCCAGGGGGCCATCCTCAATCCACCATATAACCCCCCAGCTCTGCATAGCATATCAGTTTTTTTTTGCCTAGTGCAAGGAGTTAGACCTGGTTCCCTGCTGGGACCTGCGGTTCCCCAATTTTTTCTTCCTTTTTTGCTTTTCTCAAGCTATCTGATGAAGACTGCTATCAAGTAGCCGGCTGGGGCATAGAGGATATCTCGGATCCTGAAATTTCCCCAGCACGGCCGACCGATGCGAGCTTCCCTTAGGTTTAGTGGGGTCCGCCGTATCGTACCCATTCCGTTCGGGAGGCTAGTGGGTGACACCCACTTGCGTCCAGTGACCGGGCTGAGCTCGCGTCCAGGGGCGCTTGGCCTGTAGCATCCCTCCCCAGCTGATGGGAGGAAGGTCTGCTACCGGGTGGCTACCCGCTGCGCCCGTCGGATTGGTGAGTGACCCCCCTCCAGGGGTGCGGAGGGGGGGCTGTGCGACTTGCGGACTATGCTGGCCAGTGGAGGGTTCAGGGCTACAAGTCCCCCTTTGTTTTTGTTTGTCCTTCTGCCCCCCTCCTACACCCCCCACGCACTGCACCCCCGCGCTAAAAACCGTCATGTGGCGATCCGCCACCATTTTGCGGTGGATCGCCGCCATTTTGTAGGCTGTTTAGCTTCTTGTGGATGCTCGGCGGCCATTTTGCCGTAGTCGCGGCCTATGTGGAGCACGCTTTGGCCTCTTGTGACTGCTCGTCGGCCATTTTGGATGTGCCTGCTTGAAGAAAACATGCGTGCTGGCACCGTTTCTTCCTCTTTCTCTCTGGACAGCGGTGCAAGCACAGCGTGGTGACGGCACAAGACAGCACTCCTACTGGGATGCAGCACTTGAAGGGCAACTGATAACAGCAAGTATAGCTGGCTCTTCCTGGGGTGTCGGTGGGCACAGTCCTCCTGGGCATTCTCCCGGTTGCTCTGTGGGGCAGTGGTGGGGCTGCACTGTGGGGGTGTCATGGCCTATAGGCCTAGCAAGTGTTCCAGTGGCACAATGGCGGCTAAACCTGCGGGTTCTTCTCCGGAGGGATCTGTGGAAGTGCAGACTGCGCTGGGTCCTCTGGTTCCCCTGGATCAATTAACTTTCATATTGGGGGATGGTGAACTGGAGCCCTCGGATGGTGAGGAAGACCAGGGGGCCTTGGTGGCACGCGAAAGGGCGCTGGTGGCCTCCCTGATCACCAATATCCATGCGTCTTTGCGGCTGGACCAGGCCGGGGAGTCGCAGGAGACTGCCTACGTTTGTGGGTCCTTTAACCACTTACCAACCGGAAGGTTTTCCAGCTTTAGGACCAGAGCACTTTTTGCGATTCGGCGCTGCGTCACTTTAACTGACAATTGCACGGTCGTGCGACGTTGCACCCAAACAAAATTTGCGTCCTTTTTTTCCCACAAATAGAGCTTTCTTTTGGTGGTATTTGATCGCCACTGCGTCATTTCTGATAACCGCTATAAAGAAAAGAAGAGCGACCATTTTGCAAAAAAAAACAAATTTCTTACTTTTTGCTAAAATTCAAATCCAAAAAAAATATAAAAAAACATTTTTTTTCACCGTTTTTGGCCGATTTATATAATTCCTCATATTTGTGATAAAAAAAAAAAATCGCAATCGGCGTTTATTGATTGGTTTGCGCAAAAGTGGCCGTGTTTACCGATGATGAGAATTAATTTCTGGGGTTTTTAATTTTTTTTTATTTTTTACTAGTAATGGCGGCGATCTGCGATTTTTAGCGGTACTGCGATATTGCAGCGGACATGTCGGACATTTTTGACACTTTTTTGGGACCAATGACATTTATTCAGCGATCAGAAATTTAAATGTCCACTGATTACTGTATAAATGTCATTGGCAGTGAAGGGGTTAACCTGCAGGGGGAGAGCTAGGGGTTAACTGTGTTCCCTAGGTGTGTTACAACTGTGGGGGGGTTGGGCTAACATGGGCATGAGAGATCTAACTGATCCCAGTGACAGGGATCAGTAGATCACCCATGCCCCTACTAACAGAGCGGGGAACCGCCGTGTTTACATCGGCGGTTCCCCGTTCTTTCCCTGTAGCCGCTCATCGCGGCTCGCCGGCGGACATCGGGTCCGCCCGAGCCGCAGGCACACTCCCCAGGAGTGTGGCGGGTGTGCGCGCGCGCCCCCCTGGTGGCTGATTGCAGATCGCCGCTTATTTACGGCGATTCGCGCTCAGCATCCCGACTGCCGCCGTGAAAACACGGCGCGCGGTCGGGAAGTAGTTAAGCCATCACAGACCCCTAGGGCATATCCTTATGCTCAATTTTTTGACCAGCTGGTCTATAAGGAATGGCAACGTCCACAGAATTCCTTTTCATTGCCCAAACGCTTCTCTGTGCACTATCCCTTTGAGGACAGTTTTTTTGCAGAAGTGGGCATCCCCCACAGTGGACCCTCCAGTGGCTCGTCTGAATAAGGCGACGACCATCCCCTTGGAAGGTTCTCCCTCTTTTAAGGATCTGGCCGATAGGCGGACGGAGGCGGTATCCAAGGCACTGTTCTTGGTGGCGGGGGCGGCCATGAGACCAGCTCTGGCGTCGGCCATGGTGGCGCAGTCACTTACGGAGTGCGCGACTGAATTGCACAATGAGTTGGGCTGTGGATGTTCGCCTGGGGCGTCTCAGCAGACTGACCATCTGATACAGGGTCTCCGGTACCTGTGTGACGCAGCCTTGGACCTGCTCCCCATGCTGTCTAAGATGGCTGTTTTTGCAGTCATTATCAGACGGGTGCTGTGGTTACGCTGTTGGTCGGGTGACCACACATCCAAAAAGGGCCTCATGAACCTTCCCTTTCAGGGTGGTCGGCTCTTTGGGGCACAATTGGATGAAATCCTTAAGGTTTACACCGGGGGGAAGAGTACCTTTCTTCCGGAGCCCAGGCAGCGGGAATTCCGCCGTAAGCAGGGTCCTGCATCTTTGGGCCAGAAGCAGTTTTTTCGTGCACCCGGGCAAGGGCTCAAGGCCCTGCAAGTCTGCTTCGGGGACCGGTAAGCGGTCCTGGCAGCGCAAGAACGAAAAGACGGAGGAAAAGTCCTCTTCTGCATGATGGGTTGCCACCACCCGACTCTCGGATGGGGGACCGACTTCTGGGGTTCGCAGACAGGTGGACTACCCGCATTTCCGACCGGTGGGTGCAGGAAGTGGTGTCCTCCGGGTACAGGATAGAGTTCAGCACTCTACCCCCAGACAGGTTCTTCCCATCGAACTTGAGACTCCCACAGGAGCGTCAAGAAGCTCTCCTAGGGGCTGTTCAGATGCTCTCCGAACAAGGGGTGATTATGCCGGTCCCTCCGCTGGAAAGGTTCCGCGGCTTCAAACCTCTTTGTGGTGCCCAAAAAGGGTGGGGTCAGGCCAGTTCTGGATCTAAAAGCACTAAACCACTTCGTGAAGGTTCGGAAATTCAGGATGGAATCTGTCCGTTCGGTCGTGGCCGCCCTGCACCAAGGGGACTTCATGGCGTCTCTGGATATCAGGGACGCGTATCTCCATGTTCCCATTTGTCTCTGGCACCAGCGCTTCCTGTGCTTTGCGGTGGGGGATCTACATTACCAATTTGTGGCACTTCCCTTCGGTCTGGCCTTGGCTCCTCGGGTGTTCACCAAGCTGGTGGCTCCGGTGCTGGAGGAGAATGTGGCTATCACCATGACCTCGTTGAGAGACTTCGGCTGGCTGATCAACCTGCAGAAGTTGACGTTGACCCCGTCCTGTCGACTAGAATATCTGGGTCTAATTCTGGACAGGCGAAGGTGTTCTTACGTCCGGCCAAGTTGCTGACGCTGCAAGCAGCGGTGCAAACTCTGCTGTCACGCCAGTGGTCCTCCTTATGGTTCTGTATGCGGGTGTTGGGGCTCATGGTCTCGGCCTTCGAGGCGATACCTTACGCCCAGAGTCACGCTTGGCTCTTACAGCGAGCGATCCTGTTATGGTGGGACAAGTCTCCCTTGTCCCTGGACCAGCTGATCAAATTGGATCATCAGACCAGGGGATCGTTGACCTGGTGGCTTCGGGCCCCGGCTCTAACGTTGGGGAAGTCGTTTCTCCCACTGAACTGGTCGATAGTCACGACGGACGCCAGCCTATCGGGCTGGGGGGGGTCCTGGGGCAGCTGTCTGCTCAGGGCCGTTGGTCGGCGCAGGAATCCCACCTTCCGATAAATGTGCTGGAGCTGAGGGCAATCAGGCTCTGCCTCTCCCACTGATCGGCAAGGCTGCGCGGCCTCCCGGTTCGGGTTCAGTCAGACAAGGCCACGGCGGTGGTGTACGTGAACCATCAGGGCAGAACAAGGAGCTCGGCAGCGGCTGCATAAGCGCCTCACATTCTGAAATGGGCAGAACTTAACGTGCCGGCAATCTCCGCCATTTACATTCTGGGCATAGAAAATTGGCAGGCGGACTTTCTCAGTCGCCAAAACTGGATCAGGAGGAATGGTCCCTACATCCAGAGGTGTTCCGCCACATTTGCCACAGGTGGGGCACGCCAGATGTGGACCTAATGGCGTCCAGGTTCAATTACAAGGTGCAGACGTTCGTGTGCAGAACAAGGGATCCGTTGGCGGCCGCCACGGACGCGCTGGTAGCACCTTGGGGTCGGTACCGGCTCCTGTACGCCTTCCCTCCCCTCAAGCTTCTACCGTGGCTACTGCGCAGGGTAGAAGCGGAGGGGATTCCGACAATCCTGGTGGCTCCGGATTGGCCTCGGCGTCATTGGTTAGCCGACGTGGTGCAGATGGTGACAGATGTTCCCTGGCGTCTTCGGCTGCGCGAAGATCTGCTGTCACAGGGACTCATCCTGCAGCCTGCTTTACCATCGCTGGCTTTGACGGCTTGGCTATTGAGTCCCAGGTGTTGAGGGATAGGGAGGTCTCTGACTCCGTGATCCCTACCATGCTTAAGGCGCGCAAGTGTACTTCGCGCAAGATATATCATTGCACCTGGAAGGCCTATATTGCCTGGTGTGAGGCAGGGGGTTGGAACCTCCGCTCTTATGTTGTGTCTCGGGTGCTGGCCTTCTTGCAGCAAGGCCTGGATAACAAATTGGCATTGAGTACACTCAAGGGTCAGATTTCGGCTCTGGCGATTCTTTTTCAACGTCCTTTAGCGACGCACTCGTTGATACGTACATTTGTACAGGGTGTACGCCATGTGGCTCCTCAGATACGGTCGCCCTTGGAGCCGTGGGATTTAAATTTGGTACTTTCTGTACTGCAGAAACTGCCATACGAGAAGATCAGGGATATTCCCTTGCATTTGTTGTCGCAAAAGGTGGCTTTTTGGTGGCCATTACATCCGCCAAGCGGGTGTCTGAGTTGGCGGCTTTGTCATGTAGGTCTCCCTACTTGGTCCTTCATAAGGATAAGGCGGTCCTGCACCCTTCCCCTCCGTTCCTACCGAAGGTGGTTTCCTCTTTTCACATTAATGATATTGTTCTCCCTTCATTATGTCCGCACCCGTCACATCCCAAGGAGATTGCTTTACATTCTTTGGATGTCGTGAGGGCTTTGCGGGTGTATTTGGCGGCTACAGATTCTTTTCGGAAGTCTGATGCGTTGTTTGTACTGACAGAAGGCCTGCACAAAGGGTTGGTGGCCTCGTCAGCTACTGTTTCCCATTGGATAAGACAGACGGTGACCCATGCGTATACTGTTCGGGGCCAAGTACCCCCTTTTCCAGTCACGGCTCATTCCACCAGGACAGTTAGCACTTCCTCGGCTTTCAGACACCAGGCTTCGGTGTCTCAGGTGTGCAAGGCAGCTACTTGGGCCTCGGTGCACACTTTTGTTAAGTTTTATAAAGTTAATAATATATAATGCTTTTGGCCGCAAAGTTTTACAGGCGGCGGTTTTATGCATGGCTGGCGCCTCCTAAGAGGATTCTGTTGGGCACAGTTGTTATTGTTTACCTATCCCTCTTGTATGACACTGCTTTGGGACATCCCCACTTGTCAATGAAGGGCTGCGTCTGTCAGTGAACGTAAGAGAAAATGGGATTTTATTAAGAACTTACCGTAAAATCCTTTTCTCTGAGTTCACAGAGGCACAGACAGACGCACCACCCACCCCTCTGTGTTGCGTTTGTACGGCTTGTTACGAACTGATATGCTATGCAGAGCTGGGGGGGGGGGGGTTATATGCTGGAGTGAGGACGACCCCCTGGGAGGGGTCAGCTTGCTTTTTTTCTGTTTGCCTAGTCTACTCCTAGTAGGATGTGCATAAACCCCACTTGTCAATGAAGGGCTGCGTCTGTCAGTGAACTCAAAGAAAAGGATTTTAAGGTAAGTTCTAAATAAAATCCCATTTTTTTTAATTTCTACTATAAAACATACCAAATAAAAAAATGTAAAAAATCGAATTTCTTAATATATTTAGGCCAATATGTACATGTCTTTGGTAAACTATGGGATAGATTTATGGACTTTTTATTTGTTCTTTACTAGTAATGGCGGAGATCAGCGTTTGTTAGCGGGACTGCGATATTGCGGCGGACAAATCTGACACTTTTTGGGGACCAGTGACACCAATACAACGATCAGTGCTAAAAAAAAATGCACTGGCACTGTACAAATGACAATGGCAGGGAAGGGGTTAACATCAGGGGCGCGCAAAGGGTTAAATGTGTTCTCTGGGAGTGCTTTCTAACTGCGTGGGGGATGGTTGCACTGTAGGAAGACAGAGATCCGTGTTCCTTCCTTACTAGCAGAACGGTGATCTACCTTGTTTACATAGGCAGACCGCCATTCTGCCTCTCCTGGGAACTATCGGTGGGTTACCGGCAGACATTGCTGGACCCGCTGATTGGCTCCCGCTGTGTCCAATCAGGTACGCGATTTTGCGCTTAAAGGATGCCTTGCCCAATGAATGTACGTGGGGCAGTCTTTAACCAGTTGCCGACCGCTCGCCATGGCTTGACAGTGGAAACTTGGCTTGTTATCACTAAACACCATCACCTGATGCCAGCCGCAAGGAGTATTGCGAGCGTGCGCATGCTCACTGTGTTCCGGAGGGGCCAGGGAGCGGGTACGGTGGACTTGATGTCCACCGGTTACCCGCGATCAACCCCCCGGAGTGACAGAACGGGGGTCCGTGTATGTAAACATGGATCTCCGTTCTGACAGAGGGGGAAGGGATGTGATCACAGGCTTCCTGTATATGGAAGCCGTGATCATTCTCCTCCCCCAGCCAGCCCAGCCCCCATACAGTTAGAAGACAGTTAACCCCTTAGAGCGCCAATGACATTTACACAGTAATCAATGCATTGATCGCTGTATAAATGCCAATGGTCCCAAAAAAAGTGTCAAAATGGTCCGACATGTCCGCTGCAATATTGCAGTCCAGATAAAAATCGCAGATCGCCACCATTACTAGTAAAATATAAAAAAAAATGATAAATTAATTCTCATCATTCGTAAACGCGCCAACTTTTGCGCAAACCAATCAATAAACGCTGATTGCGATTTTCTTTACCAAAAATATGAGGAATTTTTTTTTGCAAAATTGATGCTCTTCTTTTGTTTATAGCAGTGATCAGAAATGAAGCAGAGGTGATCAAATACCACCAAAAGAAAGCTCTATTTGTGGGGAATAAGGACGCAAATTTAGTTTGGGTACAACATCGCACGACCGCGCAATTGTCAGTTAAAGCGATGCAGTGCCGTATCTCAAAAAAGTGCTCTGGTCCTACCATGGGAAATCCTTCCGGGGCTGAAGTGGTTAAGCGGTTGACAATTTATTTTATGTGTTCCTTGTTCTGTGATACTAAAAAGAAAAAAAGAACTGATGCAATGAGCTCAAATCCTATTGCACATAGGCATTTGTAAATGACCTATTGTGAAAAATTTCAAAGTCTGCCAGGTACAGAAATAACTGCAATCAATGTATGATGACCAAACACTCATATTCATGAAAAACTTCAGCTGTGACAAATTAACCTGCTTTTCTTTACGTTGTCAGATTTAAACAGAACTATTACACTAAACTGCACAAGAAAGAATTGTTAAAACCGAGTAATGCATGCGGGGACAATTATACACAGTCGCTGACAAGTAGCTGTTCATGCTCCTGTTCACCTCCCTGTGAATGTTCATGAATACCTAAGGGTGTATTTATAAAGATTTGTAGAACTGTTCATTCTTTGAAACTGCATGCAAATTTGCCCTGCACAAATGGGGCAAAATTGAATGTTCTCTATTTATATAATTGGCAGATTAAATATTATTTATTGAAAAAAAAAGTGCATGGCGAAAATACCGCTTTATACCCCCCTGATGAACTAAATATGCTCCTCATCTCCCTCTAGTGGCTATTATGTGGTATTTTCCTCCTTTGCTATTTTCTTTTTATAACATTCAATCTGCAGAGAATATAGCCTGAGAACATTTGATTATGCCTCATTTGCATAGAATAAATTTACATGCAGTTTTGCTAGATGAACAGCTATGTATGTTTTTAAATAAATACATTTTTAATGTGCAGCCAGTTTTGTATAGAGTGTGACAGATTTTTACTGTTATCTGGGGCTTCCTGGGGAGAATTTTCTAAGTTACTGTCATTATTATTATATTATACAGGATTTATATAGTGCCAGCAGTTTGCGCAGCGCTTTACAAAAATGAAGGCAGACAGTACAGTTACATCACAATTTGGTACAATAGGAATCAGAGGGCCCTGCCCGTTAGAGCTTACAATCTAAGAGGCAGGGTCAATTGATACAAAAGGTAAAAGCTGTGGGGGATGAGCTGATGTAGAAAGAAAGAGTATTAGGTAGAAGCAGGATAGGCTTCTCTAAAGAGAAAGGTTTTCAGGGATCGTCTAAAGATTGATAGATTACAGAGGCGTAACTAGAACCTTCAGGGCCCCGGTGCAAGAAATTATGAAGGGCCCCCTGACCCCTGGCCAGGGCCCTTCCCTCTTCCCACTGATCCTGGGGCCCTTTACTCCTATTGAGGGTCCCTTTATTACGGTACCGCAGTGGGGCCCTTTCACAAGTTCTGCAGCAGGCCCCAGGGGGACCAGGGAAGCACACAGGGGCCCTGGGAACAGCAGAAGACAAGTAAACTGGATAGAGGAAAATGGAGGAGATTGGGTCCTCTAAATGCCATCCCCGCCATCCCTCCTATTCAGGTGTATAAGGGAGGCACATGGGCCCCCTGGACCGTGGGGCCTGGTTGCAATTGCAACCCCTGCAACCCCTATCGTTACGCCCCTGATAGATTAGAAGACAGTCGAACTGATTGGGGTAGGGAGTTCCAAAGGATGGGAGAAGCGCTCGAGATGGTGACAAGTTTCATCAGACTGGAGTGCTGCAGACAAAACGCACATTTTCGGTATTTGTATATACAGTCATGGCCAAAAATATTGGCACCCCTGCATTTCTGTCAGATAATGCACCACTTCACCCAGAAAATTGTTGCAATTACAAATGTTTAGACATTTTCATATTTATTTCTTTTGTTTCTATTGGTATGACACAAAAAATGTGGAGAAACAAAAAGCCAAATCTGACACATTCCATGCAAAGCTCCAAAAATGGACTGGACAAAATTATTGGCACCTTCTTAAAATTGTAAAAAATAATTGCATTCCAAGTTTGTGATGCTCCTGTAATTTGTAATTAGACTCATCTGTATCAATTAACAGGTGCTGACAATATAGAAATCACACCGACAACCAGTTAAAATGGTCAAAAAGGGACTCAACCTTTCTGTTGTGTGTCTGTGTACCACACGGAGCATGGAGAAGAGAAAGAGCAACAAAGAATTGTCTGAGGATTTGAGAGCAAAAATGGTGGAAAAGCATGGACAATCTCAAGGTTACAAGTCCATCTTCAGAGGTCATAATGTTCCTGTGTCCACTGTGTGCAACATAGTCAAGAAGTTTACAGCCCATGGCACTGTAGGTAATCTACCTGGACAAAAGATAAAAATTGATCAAAGAGTTTGCCAAACTTACCTGGGGAAGCCAAAATCCCTTTGGGAGAATGTGTTGCGGACAGACGAAACAAAAGTACAGCTTTTTGGTAAAGCCCATCATTCTACTGTTTTCAGAAAAAGAAATGAGGCCTTTAAAGAAAAGAATACAGTCCCTACAGTCAAACATGGTGGAGGTTCACTGATGTTTTGGTGTTGCTTTGTTGCTTCAGGCACTGGATGTCTTGACCATGTGCATGGCACTATGAAATCTGAAGTCTGCCAAAGAATTCTGGGGTGCAATGCTGGGCCCAGTGTCAGAAAGTTGGGTCTCCGTCAAAGGTCATGGTTCTTACAGCAAATGAATGCACACATCAAAAAGCACCCAGAAATGGTTTAACCGCTTCAGCCCCGGAAGGACTTCCCACTTTAGGACCAGAGCACTTTTTGCGATTCGGCACTGCTTCGCTTTAACTGACAATTGCGCGGTCGTGCGACGTTGTACCCAAACAAAATTTGCATCCTTTTCTTTCCACAAATAGAGCTTTCTTTTGGTGGTATTTGATCACCTCTGCTTCATTTCTGATTGCTGCTATAAACAAAAGAAGAGCGACAATTTTGCAAAAAAACCCACTTTTTGCTAAAATACAAATCCAAAAAAAAAAAATATAAAAAAACATTTGTTTCCATCTGTTTTAGCCAATTTATATTCTTCCTCATATTTTTGGTAAAAAAAAAAAATCGCAATTGGCGTTTATTGATTGGTTTGCGCAAGAGTTGCCACATTTACAGATGATGAGAATTCAATTCTGGGGTTTTTATTTTTTTTAAATTTTTTACTAGTAATGGCGGTGATCTGCGGTTTTTAGCGGTACTGCAATATTGCAGCGAACATGTCGGACCATTTTGACACTTTTTTGGGACCATTGGCATTTATACAGCGATCAGTGCTATAAAAATGCAGTGATTACTGTGTAAATGCCATTGGCAGGGAAGGTGGTTAACCTGGAGGGGCGCTCTAAGGGTTAACTGTGTTCCCTGGCGTGTTCAAACTGTATGTGGGCTGGCCTGGCTGGGGGAAGGGAGTGATCACGGCTTCCATATACAGGAAGCCTGTGATCACAGCCCTTCCCCCTCTAACAGAATGGAGATCTGTGTTTACTTACACAGAACTCTGTTCTTTCACTGCGGGGGGGCCATTGCGGGTAGCCGGCGGCGATCGAGTCCACCCTACCTGCTCCCTGCCCCCCCTCCCGAACACAGTGCGCCTCTGGTGGCGCACGCTCACAATACTAGTTATTGCGGCCGCCGTCCTGTGACGGCGTTTCGTGATAACGAGCCATCTTGCCGCCATCACACTGCGGTGGGCGGTTGGCAAGTGGTTAAGACAAATCGCTGGAGAGTACTAAACTAGCCAGCAATGAGTACAGATCTAAATACCATAGAGCCCTTGTGGAGAGATCTCAAAACCGCAGTTAGGAAAAGGAACCCTTCCAATCTGAGAGACCTGGAGCAATTGGTGAAAGAAAAGTGGTCCAAAATTCCTGTAGAGAGGTGTAAGAAACTCATTGATGGTTACAGGAAGTGATTGATTTCAGTTATTTTTTCCAAGGGGTGTGCTACCAAATATTAAATTGAGGGTGCCAATACTTTTGTCCAGGCCATTTTTGGAGTTTTACATGGACTATGTCAGATTTGGCTTTTTGTTTGTACACTTTTTTGTGTCATACTAATACAAACAAAAGAAATAAACATAAATGCCTAAACATTTGTAATTGCAACAATTTTCTGTGCGAAGTGGTGCATTAGCTGACAAAAAACTCAGGGGTGCCAATATTTTTGCCTATGACTGTTCTTCCAAAGCAGTACCCTATCTAATTGTGATGGAGCCCATATAAGAAAATTATTAACATGATGTTAAGTATATGTAAGCTTGGTCACTAACATCTTAAAAAGGTTTAAACGTGTTATTGTAATTTCAAAAGTAATTATAGAAATTAGTAATAATATCTGGTGATCCTGCCTTGAAGGTCCTTATTCAGGCATGTTTTGTTATATGTTGACAACACCATCAGGAAGCCTGCCCTCAGAAATGCCATGCGACCATAGCTGGAATTTACAGTGCTTTAGCAAACAAAGTGTAATTCATATAGCTGTGTCCAACTGACTGGGTTCAAGTAGTGTAGTTTGGTAGTGTCACTGTCAATAAAGAAAATGTATTTTTAAAAATCTGCAGAGTTCTTCATCCAAATAAACTGGATGTACATTTGTTCTGTGTGGATGGTGGCAAATACATGCTAGTAAGATAACATTGCATTATGGCCAGTAGAGCTGATGGTCATAGTAAATAAGTATTCTATTCCTATGGTCATCAGTTCTATCTGGTGGCCATTACCAAGTTTTTTCACCCTTTGATTCACCCTTTCAAGAACATTTGATCTGTAGAGAAACTAGCCTTATAACATTTGATTTTGCATCCAGAATTAATGTAATTGCGGTTTCTCAGGATGAATAGCTCTGCAATTTTTTTTTTTTATGAATACACATCTTATTGTTATTAACTGCATATTGTAATAATTACCCATTTGTCTGCATATTATCTTGATTGCCCACGTTTCCTGTGAATTATTACCGATTGCCAATTTGTTGACTATGCATTATAACCATTGCCCATTTGTTTCCTGTTAATTGTATCTATTGCCCATGTCTTGCACACATATTGTTGCTTGTTATCTGCCTGCATATTCCATTCTGCTCCATCAATTCCTAGAGAAAGTATCCCAATCAATCCCAGAAACTTTATTTAAGCTAGAGCAGTGAAACATTACATGTATTTGGTATGTGTTACTGCAGGACGAGGATGCGTTCTCCTTACGCACCAATAGCCACTGGATAAAACTCAACATTTATTCAGGAATTTTTTAAAATGTATATAAATGACTGTGTATGTGCTTGTGGCTCTAGCTTGCACTTTATTCAGCACACTCTTGTTTTTTTGTTTGCTTTTCACTTTTATTTTTTATCCACCCCTGACGAAGCTTTGCTTTTGAAGAGCGAAACATATTGGGTTCTTTTTGAATTATTATTCAGTGGGCACACATGATCTCTTCTGGGGTGGGGGCTGGTGAATCTTTTTCAATTTTGTTTGTCCAGTCTTGATGTATGGAGGGGACACAGTGAACAGGGGAGTCCAAACAATACCCCTTAGTTACTGGATACCTTTGATTTCATCTTTACCTTGGTATCTCCATAAAGTATTTTGATTTTTGGGTTGGGGTATATTGTTGTGATACTTAATTTGTCACAGAGAAAATGTGATTTTCCCAACCTATTAGTATTGGGGGATGATAGGATTTTATGACCATTTATGAGCCCCGATATATACAAGGGGTTGTCTGCATGTCTCCTAGTCCAGAAGAGTAGTGGGGACCCGATCCACCAGCACACACCATCAGCTCTGGACCTCTCTAAATCAGCCCCGAGTATTTACCAGTATTTTAGGATAGTAGGGGGTTATGATTATCCAACCCTTTTAGTGTAAAAGAGACACTGTTTAATTCATAGTGTTGTTATATGGGGTTGGGTTTTTAGTTTTATGAAATACCTCTATGGTTCCATTTCTACTTTAGTTTCCATAGGTCATTGATTCCCCATAACAAACCTGAGGGGACAAGTGACACAGGGGAGGTATGTAGTTCTGACCTGTTTGTTTTAACTTTTTCTAAGTGGTCGGGGGTGGGGTCTTCTCTAGTACACACGGGTG
>BLSH010151671.1:1211439-1258504 GCA_018402905.1 Glandirana rugosa | reverse complement strand
GTCACGTACGCGTGACACCCGCCGCCACCGTAGTAAAGTCACCTCTTTAAGTTAGTCGCCAGTCATGACAACTATATCCCTAAAGAGACACCCGTCGAAAGTCCTCACAAGAGATTTACGACACACGTCAGTAGAGTACATATACGAAACGTAATTGAAGGACCATTCGACGGACACATTAAGACGATACGAAACTAGTCGACCCGTCCAACAGACCGACACGTCAAAACGTGCCACCTACAAAGTGACGGGGGGGACCCCCGGTCGGGAACACGCCGTTCATACTCCCCCCCCAAATTGGGAAAGCTTTGACCTAGAAGGAAAAATAAAGAAAACAAAATAGGATAGAAAGGAAAGGTTAAACTCGAAAAGAGTACCCAGGTCAGCAAGGAAAGGAAAGGGTTAAACCCCCCCCTCATACTTGCCGCACAAGGGCTGGCCCCCAGGGGGGGCAGTGAAACATCCACCGTGCAAAACTGCACAGCCAGACAACCTGCCCAGCTGATCAAAGCATAGCAGAATTACACAGGCAGCTTACCAGGAAGTTAATGCAAAGCATATACATGAGATGACTGCACACAGCATTTAGAGAACACTCCTGAAAGCTGCCCACAGAGAAATCCCTATATCAACAGTACTGACCGCTGATTGAATTTCTCCACTGAAATGATGCCACCGCCGCCCACAGTGCGCATGCACTGGGTCCCTGGTCAGGAGTAACCTGGGGACACCTGGCCGAAAGAGAAAGCAGTGGCTTGGAACGCCCATGCGCTCCAGCCGCCATAGACTGGAAGACACTAGAGACAGGGAAGAAAACAGACAACCACACACTGCTGCCATGGAATATGTAATATAAAGGTATACATCACCGCAATTCGATCCTGCTTCCTGCTTCCATGATCAAACCGGACCAGGTAGGCTGATCACGCCGTACTTGGGGCAGATAGGGCCACCCGCTAGTAGCTGGGCTGTCAGGCCGTTGCGCCTCTTACCTGCCAGTGGCTAGGCTTAGCTCTTCCAGCGCCTCTTCCAATTGCCCACTCCATACCTTGCTAGTAGCTATGGCTTATCGGAGTATCCAGCAGCTCTTCCAACTGCCCACTCCATACCCCGCTAGTAGCTAGGGCTTATCGGAGTATCGCGACCTGTCTTTCCAGTGGTCGTTGTTTGGCCGGTCTTGATCGCGGAGCGAAAAAACTTCAGGTAATCAAATAAACAAACCGGTCCTTAGGAGGAGGACAAAAAAGGAACACGGTCTCCGGCTCAGAGCAAAGATTTATGGGAGTGGGGTCCTATAGGGGAGGGGTGGAGGCGGGGTTAACCCAGACGTATGCTGCCATGGAGTCTGTCAGGAAAGCATGGACAATCTCAAGGTTACAAGTCCATCTTCAGAGGTCATAATGTTCCTGTGTCCACTGTGTGCAACATAGTCAAGAAGTTTACAGCCCATGGCACTGTAGCTAATCTACCTGGACAAAAGATAAAAATTGATCAAAGAGTTTGCCAAACTTACCTGGGGAAGCCAAAATCCCTTTGGGAGAATGTGTTGTGGACAGACGAAACAAAAGTACAGCTTTTTGGTAAAGCCCATCATTCTACTGTTTTCAGAAAAAGAAATGAGGCCTTTAAAGAAAAGAATACAGTCCCTACAGTCAAACATGGTGGATGTTCACTGATGTTTTGGTGTTGCTTTGGTGCTTCAGGCACTGGATGTCTTGACCGCGTGCATGACATTATGAAATCTGAAGTCTGCCAAAGAATTCTGGGGTGCAATGCTGGGCCCAGTGTCAGAAAGTTGGGTCTCCGTCAAAGGTCATGGTTCTTACAGAAAATGAATGACCCAAAGCACACGTCAAAAAGCACCCAGAAATGGTTTAACCGCTTCAGCCCCGGAAGGATTTCCCACTTTAGGACCAGAGCACTTTTTGCGATTCGGCACTGCGTCGCTTTAACTGACAATTGCGCGGTAGTGCGACGTTGTACCCACACAAAATTTGCATCCTTTTTTTCCCACAAATAGAGCTTTCTTTTGGTGGTATTTGATCACCTCTGCGTCATTTCTGATCGCTGCTATAAACAAAAGAAGAGCGACAATTTTGCAAAAAAAACCCACATTTCTTACTTTTTGCTAAAATACAAATCCAAAAAAAAAAATATAAAAAAACATTTTTTTCCATCTGTTTTTGCTGATTTATATTCTTCCTCATATTTTTGGTAAACAAAACCCCGCAATCTGCGTTTATTGATTGGTTTGCGCAAAAGCTGCCACATTTACAGATGATGAGAATTCAATTCTGGGGTTTTTATTTTTTTAATTTTTTTACTAGTAAAGGCGGCGATCTGCGGTTTTTAGCGGTAATGCGATATTGTAGCGAACATGTCGGACCATTTTGACACTTTTTTGGGACCATTGGCATTTATACAGCGATCAGTGCTATAAAAATGCACTGATTACTGTGTAAATGCTATTGGCAGGGAAGGGGTTAACCTGGAGGGGCGCTCTAAGGGTTAACTGTGTTCCCTGGCGTGTTCTAACTGTATGTGGGCTGGCCTGGCTGGGGGAAGGGAGTGATCACGGCTTCCATATACAGGAAGCCTGTGATCACAGCCCTTCCCCCTCTAACAGAATGGAGATCCGTGTTTACCTACACGGAACCCTGTTCTTTCACTGCGGGGGGGCCATTGCGGGTAGCCGGCGGCGATCGAGTCCATCCTACCCGCTCCCTGCCCCCCCCTCCCAAACACAGTGCGCCTCTGGTGGCGCACGCACACAATACTAGTTATTGCGGCCTCCTGTGACGGCGTTTCGTGATAACGAGCCATCTTGCCGCCGTCACACTGCGGTGGGCGGTTGGCAAGTGGTTAAGGCAAATCACTGGAGAGTACTAAACTAGCCAGCAATGAGTACAGATCTAAATCCCATAGAGCCCTTGTGGAGAGATCTCAAAACCGCAGTTAGGAAAAGGAACCCTTCCAATCTGAGAGACCTGGAGCAATTGGTGAAAGAAAAGTGGTCCAAAATTCCAGTAGAGAGGTGTAAGAAACTCATTGATGGTTACAGCAAGTGATTGATTTCAGTTATTTTTTCCAAGGGGTGTGCTACCAAATATTAAATTGAGAGTGCCAATACTTTTGTCCAGGCCATTTTTGGAGTTTTGCATGGACTATGTCAGATTTGGCTTTTTGTTTGTACACTTTTTTTGTGTCATACTAATACAAACAAAAGAAATAAACATAAATGCCTAAACATTTGTAATTGCAACAATTTTCTGTGCGAAGTGGTGCATTAGCTGACAAAAAACGCAGGGGTGCCAATATTTTTGCCTATGACTGTTCTTCCAAAGCAGTACCCTATCTAATTGTGATAGAGCCCATATAAGAAAATTATTAACATGATGTTAAGTATATGTAAGCTTGGTCACTAACATCTTAAAAAGGTTTTAACATGCTATTGTAATTTCAAAAGTAATTATAGAAATTAGTAATAAAATAATATCTGGTGATCCTGCCTTGAAGGTCCTTATTCAGACATGTTTTGTTATATGTTGACAACACCATCAGGAAGCCTGCCCTCAGAAATGCCATGCGACAATAGCTGGAATTTACAGTGCTTTGGCAAACAAAATGTAATTCATATAGCTGTGTCCAACTGACTGGGTTCAAGTAGTGTAGTTTGGTAGTGTCACTGTCAATAAAGAAAATGTATTTTTAAAAGTCTGCAGAGTTCTTCATCCAAATAAACTGGATGTACGTTTGTTCTGTGTGGATGGTGGCAAATAAATGCTAGTAAGATAACATTGCATTATGGCCAGTAGAGCTGATGGTCATAGTAAATACGTATTCTATTCCTATGGTCATCAGTTCTATCTGGTGGCCATTACCAAGTTTTTTCACCCTTTGATTCACCCTTTCAAGAACATTTGATCTGTAGAGAAACTAGCCTTAGAACATTTGATTTTGCATCCCGAATTAATGTAATTACGGTTTCTCGGGGTGAATAGCTCTGCAATTTTTTTTTATGAATACACATCTTATTGTTATTAACTGCATATTGTAATAATTACCCATTTGTCTGCATATTATCTTTTTTGCCCATGTTTCCTGTGGATTATTACCGATTGCCAATTTGTTGACTATGCATTATAACCATTGCCCATTTGTTTCCTGTTAATTGTATCTATTGCCCGTGTCTTGCACACATATTGTTGCTTGTTATCTGCCTGCATATTCCATTCTGCTTCATCAATTCCTAGAGAAAGTATCCCAATCAATCCCAGAAACTTTATTTAAGCTAGAGCAGTGAAACATTACATGTATTTGGTATGTGTTACTGCAGGACGAGGATGCGCTCTCCTTACGCACCAATAGCCACTGGATAAAACAACATTTATTCAGGATTTTTATAAAATGTATATAAATGACTGTGTATGTGCTTGTGGCTCTTTATTCAGCAAACTCTTGTTTTTTTGTTTGCTTCTCACTCTTATTTTTTATCCACTCCTGACGAAGCTTTGCTTTTGCAGAGCGAAACATATTGGGTTCTTTTTGAATTATTATTCAGTGGGCACACATGATCTCTTCTGGGGTGGGGGCTGGTGAATCTTTTTCAATTTTGTTTGTCCAGTCTTGATGTATGGAGGGGACACAGTGAACAGGGGAGTCCAAACAATACCCCTTAGTTACTGGATACCTTTGATTTCATCTTTACCTTGGTATCTCCATAAAGTATTTTGATTTTTGGGTTGGGGTATATTGTTGTGATACTTCATTTGTCACTGAGAAAATGTGATTTTCCCAACCTATTAGTATTGGGGGATGACAGGATTTTATGACCATTTATGAGCCCCGATATATACAAGGGGTTGTCTGCATGTCTCCTAGTCCAGAAGAGTAGTGGGGACCCGATCCACCAGCACACACCATCAGCTCTGGACCTCTCTAAATCAAAACATCTGGACGATGGATCTCCAAGGAATATTAATCAAGAGAAGAGGCAAGAAGCCAGTGTCATAACAGTGCAATAAAAGTAGTATTCCAACTGCTCTTATCCCTTTGTCCGGTTGTCATCACACTGTTATCCATTTTCTGGTTGTTTTGATGCGGAGAAGTCCAGAGCTGATGGTGTGTGCTGGTGGATCCAGGCCCCACTACCCCCTCTTTTGGATTCCAATTCCAAATGTTTTGACCACTCTTAATGAGGTGGTCAATACCATCTGGTAAGAGGCGTTGTGTGCTTCTCTGAGTGGTGGAGGATCTTTCTTCTGGCTACACCTATACTCCATATCATGTATCAAGCATTGCAAGTGAATTAAAGGGGTTGTAAACCCTCAGGGTTTTTCACTTTAATGCATTCTATGCATTAAGGTGAAAAAACTTCTTTGGCACAGCTGTCCCCCAAAACCCTCCTAATACTTACCTGAGTCTTTCCAATGTCGAGGACGAGCCCAGCAGCTCCAGCCGCTGTCTCTGGTCCTCATTGGAAAGATTGACAGCAACGCAGCCATTGGCTCCCGCTGCTGTCAATCAAACCTAATGACACGGGAACCAGGGGACAAGGCCGAGTCCTGCTGTCTGTGTCAATGGACGCAGCTGCAGGACACGGGAGCGCGCCCGCACGGGTGCCCTGAGGGAGAGCGCTTCTCCCTCTGGGCACTCGATGCAGGGGAGGAGCCAGGAGCACTGTGGAGGATTGGGGCCACTCTGTGCAAAAGCCATTGCACAAAGAAGGTAAGTATGACACGTTTGTTATTTAAAAAAAACAAAAACAAAGCTTTACAATCCCTTTAAGAATGGATTTTTTTTAAGTGTATAACCAATAATTTTATATTTACTTTGGTGTAACCTTATCATGTTATTATTTTTTATTAAGAAGCAATAAACGTTTTATTTAATAAGTTATACGATCTGAAATACTCTGCATTTTGTCACTATATGAACATGTTTATGTATGTTTGTCAGTACTGTTATATAAAAATAACACTATAGTTTACATCTCTAAATATTCGTTAAATGGCAATACTTGCTGTGTATATAAACTTGAAGATTTTGTGGCATTTTAGTAGTTCAGTTTAAAATAAAGAATCATTTACACAGGTCTACAAAAACGAATCCATATAATGAAGTGTCCTTTGTTATGAAGTCAATTAGCTCCTTTCATGTATGAACACTAGCAAAAACAGAGCTTTATTAAGAACAATTGTAATGACTGCTATCATAGACACATCTAACTGTGCTTCAAGATTTCTCATCACTCTAAATGACGACCTGAATAGTAAATTTTGTTTTGAATCCCCAGTCACACCTGAGAGTTTTGTAGCAGGAAGCTCGAAACTTGTAGCTCAAAAAATACTTGAGCTTCTATTGAGCTACAAGGTGATTCAAACTTCAGGCAGTTTTGTAAAAACGCTCAAAAATGTGTTTATCCCATTTTTTTTTATCCCATAAAAAATAGCTTTCCATTGGCTAAAAAATAATTCAAATAAGAGACCCTGATGCAAAAAACTCAAGACTGTCAATATACACATGAAAGACGTTCAGCTCAAATGAAAATGCAGTCTATATTGATAGTACAAAAATATCAGAGTGGTTTCGTTTTTTTGACTGAAAACCTCCATGTAAAGTAATGTCAGTTCTAGTCAATAAACACAAATGGTAGTGGAATCTAGATCCTTTTCCAGACTATATACTATACCTGGGAGCACCATCCTCTTAAAATAATTGTAAAGGAAAAATGTAAAAAAATATATAACAAACATGTCTATACTTACCTGCTCTGTGCAAAGGAATTGCACAGAGCAGCCATGAACCTCCTCTTTTTGGGTCCCTCGCTGGCGCTCCTGGCTCCTCCTCTCCGTTCAGTGCCCCCATGAGAAGCCGCTTCCCATAGGGGTACTTGTGCATGCTTGCTCCTGAGCCCCACTGCTGCACCCATTGACACAGACAGCGGGACTCGACCCCGCACCCAGCTCTCTTGTCACTGGCTTTAACTGACAGCACTGGGAGCCAATGGCTCCTTGTGCCCCAGCCAAGCTAGTGAGACATGGAAGTGAGGGGAGAGAAGAGCTGCAGATGTGCACAGCGCTGGATTGAATGAGTTCTCATGTACGTATAGGGGGGGGGGGGGGTGAGGGACCAAATTCGATGCCTAAGCATTTTTTACCATAATGCAGGGAATGCAGTAAGGTAAAAATGTTTAGCTTTCAGAACCACTTTAATGCATTGGTTTATAAAATGTGCCCCATGGGCCAAATATGGCCCTTTGCTAGCCTTTAGCTGGTCTTTGGGGCACTATTATTTCCACTGACACCAAAAGTGGGGCATAATTCCTGCCACTGATGCCAACAATGGGGCGCTATTCCTCCAACATAATATCAGTGATGGGGCACTATTCCTCCTACATAATGTCAATGATGGGGCACTATTCCTCCAACATGATGTCAATGATGGGGCACTATTCCTCCAACATGATATCAATAATAGGGCACTATTCCTCCAACATAATGTCAATGATGGCACACAATTTCTCCAACAGGATGTCAATGATGGGGCACTAGTTATCCAACAAGATATTAATGATGGGGCACTATTCCTACAACATGATATAAATAATGGGGTACAATGCCACCAACATAATATCAATGATGAGGCATTATTTCTCCAACGTGATGTCAATGATGGGGTACTATTCCTCCAACATGATATCAATAATGAGGCACTATTCCTCCATCATTAAATCTATAATGGGGCACTATTCCTCCAGTACAATATTAATAATCGGGCACTATTCCTCCAACATGATATTAATGATGGGGCACTATTCCTTCTCTTGACTATATATGTTATGTAATCTCTATACTCCCATGGACCACAAAGCCTGAGGCATTGTTTATTCCCGCTGAATCCAGGATATTTTATACACACACTGGCCACAATCCAGCCTCTCTATAGTCTGAAGGACAGTATACTGGCCCTTCGTTTAGAACGTTTAGAGACCTATGCCTTAATGAATATACTTTAAGAATACCTACATGTTTTTTGGGACCTTATATGTCATCACAGGAAAACAGTTAGTAACTAGTGTTGAGCGAACCCGGACTGTAACGTTCGGGTCCGTACCGAACTTTCGGGTGTTCGGGACCCGGACCCGAACACGGACATTTCAAAAAACGTTTGGGTTTGGGTTCTGGTAGTTGATCACGCATGTTGCATAGCTGAAGGGCAGCCAATCAACAAGCGTTTCACTAGTTTGCCCTTAGAAGCCATCACAGCCATGCCTACTAATGACATGGCTGTGATTGGCCAGTGCATCATGTGACCCAGCCTCTTTATAAGCTGGAGTCACAGTGCTGCATGTCACATGCTCTTGGGTTAGTGTAGGGAGAAGAAGCTGCCGGCGTTTTTGTGAGGGAGAGATTGCAGACATTTTAACATCTGATCCTGCATCCTGAGATTATTACTGCTGTTGCTCTGAGGGACAGATTGCAGAAATTTGAGATTTCACATACTGCTGCTTTGAGTGACAGATTGCAGATTGCAGACATTTTAACATCTGTCCCTGCATCCTGAGATTATTACTGCTGTTGCTCTGAGGTACAGATTGCAGAAATTTGAGATTTCACATACTGCTGCTTTGAGTGACATATTTCAGATTGCAGATCAAACTCTGCATAACACAACGATCGCTACGATCGTGCACAATGATCAGATTATTGGAGTAATTTGAGATTTCACATACTGCTGCTTTGAGTGACACATTACAGATCAAACCCTGCCTAACACAACGATCGTTATGATCATACACAACGATCAGATTGTGCGATCGTACAGAACGATCAGATTGTGGGAGTAATTTGAGATTTCACATACTGCTGCTTTGAGCGATCTGTCTGCACTAGGTAGAGGCTTCTGCTTAGAGGGACAGATTATTGTTCAAAAATCATCCCCTAGTTCTAAAGGGAGAGATTCTAGCTGCAGCTGTAAGTGACACATTATTGTTCAAAAATCATCTCCTAGGTTATTTGATTTTAATTTATTTTACCTATCCCCATTTTTTTGTAGGGCACTTGCCCTACTCTTACCCCCATTTTACATCCTTTTGTAGCCCTCTAGCTCTTGCCAGGACTTTGTTACAGCCATTTTTGTGCCTAAAAGTTTGGGTCCCCATTGACTTCAATGGGGTTCGGGGTCCGGGATAATGTTCAGGCAACGTTCGGTGCTGAACCCGGACTTTTTTATAAAGTTCGCTCGGACCCTCCGAACCCGAACGTCCAGGTGTTCGCGCAACTCTATTAGTAACCATACAGTATGTATCAGATATGCAAATATAAAATTCAGCTTTAATTCATGAGAGGGTATTCTGAGAGAAATGTCAGTTTTGAATAAAAAACATATGGATAGATAGCTTCCTTTTATCTACTGGTACAGTTGCATGGCTTTACCTCCCACACTAGGCATAAGAAGGATCAATACAATAGTTCTCCATTAAAATGTACCTGTTGTCAGAAAGAAATAATCCAAATGTATTTCCCTTTGTATTGGGGGGCACCTCCAGGTGCCTACATGATATATCTGAATCTCTTTAGAGATCCACCATACAGTAGCGCTCAGAGAGGGGGAAGGAGAAACTGCAAAAAAAAGCATGCTCACAGGAGAAGAGATCCAAGAGATGAGCTCATCAGTCTGCTGCTCTTCTTTTCACTGTCCAGTTACAGGTTAGGGGAGGGACAAGAGCTGTAAGTAGTACTTGAAGTGACACTAAACTCTGGTTATAAAAAAATATGTTCTATTCAAGTATTTATTGTTAACTCAAAAAAGTATCTTCTATTGCTCCCAGCCTCCTCCAAATTCATTATCTTTTTGTTTCTTCGATGCAACTTCCTGTTAGAGGGATGCTACATTAATTTTCCATGGTCTCACTGTAAGTAAGAATGTTACTTCCCAATTTATCTCACTCTTGAGATGGACTATGGGATTTGTAGTGTACAGGCAGTCCCCTAGTTACAAACATCTGCCTTACGAACGACTCCTACTTACAAACTGAGGTAGACAACAGGAAGTGAGAGGAAATCTACTCCTAGGAATGGAAATTCACTCCTGTAAGAGTTATTATGGGAAAAAGGTGTCTCCACTGAAGCTTTATCACCAAGGCTTGTTTCCACAACAACCCAAAATTTTCCAAATCCAATTATCATTGGGACAGGAAGTGAGGTGAATCTTCTGAACAGAAAAATAGACAGCAAAACAAACATTACAGGGGTGTTACCCCTTCCCTATGTTATCCAAAAAGCTTAAAAATAGTTTTTTTTGGCTGAAGCTACACTTAAAAAATGTACCTGTCCCGACTTACAAACAAATTCAACTTAAGAACAAACCTACAGACCCTGTCTTGTTTGTAACCCGGGGACCGCCTGTACATATGGAAGTATCAGTGATTAGACTACAGAGCGTGCCACATCCCTAAATACAAATATAGACATAGAGGTTTCCCAGTTGTGGGACTTTATAGACACCTCAAACACATATCAGATAAATGGATAAAAACAGATATTTATTATGCGTCATCAGTAAGACAGGAAACATGAAATATTCATGATATGACCAACTGAAACAGCAAGATGATGATACAATCTAGTATCCTCCACCCAACGCAATTCAGAGACTATGTGGCTCCTTAATCAGGGGTATAAGAGGTAACCTTGTATGTATCTAAGAACATTCCATGTTTGATTTAAAAAACATTCTAAGAACTTTCTGCCCAACCTTGGAGGTAATGTATGTTGTACTAGATAGAAGAGTCAATCGTAAAGAGGAGCACCCAAAATGTGCTACACTCAACCTGGAAACACCCAGGGGCATTGAGGCCTGGCAAAAAGGGTCCTGCACTTATGGACCCATTATGGAATGGCAAACCTCACATTGAGTATTAATATGACTATGGGCTGGCTTTAGACAGCACAGCTAAAATGAGGTGTCCTCCATATTTATAGTGTACATAGAGCAATATACATGACCACCACTAACGCGCACTGCTTGCTCCAAAGAAATGGAAGTGAGGGGCAAAGGAAAGGTTTGTGAGCTTATGGAGGATACTACAAGCAGGAGACATAAAAACACAGTAAGAAACAATTAAAAAAAATAGAAGGAAAACAGCCAAAAACAATTAGCAATGGCATAAAACACATCAGAGACTTTGCACACTGTATGACCGTAAATCTGTTTGAATGTGATGACATTCGGTCCCACCACTGCAGTCGTGCACAGGATTAAAATACATTCCTGGTAAGCATAAGTTAAGTAAACTGATCAATCTTGTTACTATTGATATGTATTTTGCTGATCCCAGCTGCATATTGTCTGACACTTGCCTCCGCTGCCCTGTAAAGGAAAGCTGCATGTAAGTGACCTTCACAATGTGCACTTGCCAGGATGTGTTTTGCTGACAAATGCTGAGCAGGCAGATATTAAATACTGTCTTGTTTTTTTCCAACACTAGTACAGATGTACTGATTAAACCACCATTGGGTACAGTACAAAAGAAAGGTATATTAAACATAATAAATTAAGAACGTCTATAGGTTTTTGTTTGTTTTTTTACTATAATGATTAATGTTTATAGGAATGTAAATTGCAATAAATCTGTGTACAATCTAACAATGGGGCTTGATGTTGAACGGTTTCGTTTTCAACTAAATTATGTTTTTGATGAAAGGCAGTTTATGAAAGAATTTATAATTGTAATTTTGATTCTGATTAGCATGTTTATGCCTTTATTGCATATTGTAAAGCACATCTCTCTATCTTTGTTGTAGATTAGGAGTGTAATTTTTGCAGCGTATGAAAAAACATTGGTGGCTTAATGTTAATGAAATTTGTTGTCCCCTGTGGTTCAGGGGTCTTGTTAACAGTGCAATGATGCCCACTGGGCATAGTGCTGATCCGGTTTAACAATTATTTTAATGAAAGTGATACTAAGTGGTATGTGTTCGTTATCTTAATGCATTCTCTGCATTAAAGCAGAACTCTGGGATTTTCAAAAAATCCCCCATTAGTACCCCCACACACACACAACACTAAACAGTTACCACATTTGTGAAATGCCTTACCGTTTAAGAGAAATGTCTGGTTGAATTTTCAGGATATCAGCTCTGTGATTCGAAAACTGCAGCATGTATTCTGCTAAGGAGGAACTGTTAGCACAGTGATTACATCATATCCTCTTCTCTCTCTCTACGCCATAATTAAACTACATTTCCCACGAATCTTTGGGATTGGAGTGAATGTGGGAGGGTACACTAGACCTGTACATGTAAATGTGAACTCGCCCACTTCAACATAAATCATACCCCTCATTCTGCAGCCAGCCATGCTACACAGTAACACACAGTATGATAGATAGGTCACAGCCGTATAAATGCAAAGCATGTTTGTTCTCTCCCCTCCAGACACAACAGGAGATAAACATATTGCCCTTACATGCTTTATGTAATCATTACTGAACTTTAGACACATCCCATAATGATGTAATAACAATATGTTATACACACTGTACTCGGCTATAATTCAGTATTAGAATTATTCCTCCTGCTGCAGCTTTGAAATTTTTTTAACAGTAATCAGTGTCCACCAGCGCAGTCTCATCAGTGACCACCGGAACAGCTTGTCAGTGACCACTGGTGCAGCTTGTCAGTGACCACCGGTGCAGTATGTTAGTAACCACCAGTGCAGCATGTCAGTGACCACCAGTGCAGCATGTTAGGGGCTACCAGTGCAGCATTTTAGTGACCACCGTTGCAGCATGTTAGTGACCACCGTTGCAGCATGTTAGTGACCACCAGTGTGGTCTCATCAGTGACCACCAGTGCAGCTTGTCAGTGACCACCAGTGCAGCATGTTAGTGACCGCCGGTGCAGCATGTTAGTGACCACCAGTGCAGCATGTTAGTGACCGCCGGTGCAGCATGTTAGTGACCACTAGTTCAGCATGTTAGTGACCACTGGTGCAGCATGTTAGTGACCACCAGTGCGGTCTCATCAGTGACCACCAGTGCTGCATGTCAGTGACCACTGGTGTAGAGCAGGATCGTTATCAGAAATCATCGGATGACACAACGGGAATCTCAGGCTGTGACAGGTATTGTATGTGAAATATCGATCACTGTAATGTCCCGCCTCCCACCAGCATTGGAACAGTGCGCTGTCAATCACAATGCCAGTCGGGAGCGGAGGAGAACATTAAAACATATAATTGTTAAAACCATCACAGAAGAACGTGCGGCTTGAGCAATGGTGCAGTAACTTCAGCTCTACACGTTTCACCAAAAATGGCTTCTTCAGGAGTCTCATGAATGCTGCACAAGCTATCAATATACTGTAAATAGAATGTACAGTTCATGAGTGACAGAAACATACTAATCAAACATATATATATGTAGCCAGGAGATGGGTATTCCCATTCCCGGCATCCAGAAGACATTTTTTACCATTAATCATAATGCAGCTTTTTCCTCTAGTGTCCCAGTTTGGCTGACTTGTGACTCAGATAGTGATTAGAGTTGAGCAGACACCTGGATGTTCAGGTTCGTCTGAACTTCGTGAAAAAGGTTGAGTTTGGCACCGAACTTGACCCTGGACCCGAACTTCATTGAAGTCAATGGTGACCCGAACTTTTGGGCACAAAAATGGCTCTAAAAAAGTCCCGGAAAGGCTAGAGGGCTGCAAAAGGAAGCAAAATGGGGGTAAGAGTAGGACAAGTGCCCTGCAAACAAATGTGGATAAGGAAATAACTTAAAATCACATAAAAAAAATAAAAATGGAGTAGGAGGTTGAGGAGGCGGTGACCGTGGTGGTGTAGGTTGAAGTGGCGGTTGAGGAGGAGGATGTAGCCAACACTGTTTTTTGTTTGTTTGATTTTTTTTTTAATTGGGGTAGCCCCCAAAATATTGAGACATATTAAAAAAAAAAAAAGTATACCAATGGCTGTGTGAGGCCGGTCTAAATGTCTATTCTGCACAAGGTACAGACAAGTCTTGTGGGATCCATGCCTGGTTCATTTTAATAAATGTTAGCTTGTCCACGTTGGCTGTGGACGGGGGGCTGTGCTTGTCTGTGATAACGCCCCCTGCTGTGCTAAACACAGACAATACACTGGCTGCAGGGCAGGCCAGCACCGCCAAGGCATAAAGGGCAAGCTCAGGATATGTGCCCAATTTGGAGACCCAGAAGATGAATGGGGCAGACCCATCAGTCAGTACGTGTAGGCGTGTGCACACATACTGTTCCACCATGTTGCTGAAATGCTGCCTCCTGCTAAGACGTTGCCTATCAGCTGGTGGTGCTGTTTGTTGTGGCACGCTGCTGACAAAGCTTTTCCACATTTCGGCCATGCTAACCCTGCCTTCAGAGGTGCTGGCGGTGCCCCAGCTGCGTTGGCAACCTCTTCCTCCTCCTCTACCTTCGTCTTGTGCTTCCACTGAGCTCCCGGGGTCATTTGGGAATGCCCTCAGCAGTGAGTCTACCAGCGTGCGCTGGTAGTCGCGCATCTTCCGATCACGCTCCAGTGAGGGAATTATGGACGGCACGTTGTCCTTCTAACGGGAATCCAGCAGGTTGGCCACCCAGTAATCAGCACAAGTAAAAATGTGGGCAACTCGGCTGTCGTTGAGCAGGCACTGCAGCATGTAGTCGCTCATGTGTGCCAGGCTGCCCAGAGGCAAGCTGTCCTCTGTGGGAGGTGTATCATCTGTATCCTCCGTATCCCCCCAGCCACGCTCCAGTGATGCCCACGAGCTGTGTTGGGTGCCACCCTGCTGTGAACACGATTCCTCCTCCTCATCATCATCCTCATGATCCAGAACTGTGCCCTGGCTTGAAAATGTTTTAGCTGGCCTATGCTGGTGCAGGAACCCACCCTCTGAGCCACTTGTGAATGACTGGCCTGATAACCGTGGAAATGACCCCTCTTCCTCCTCCTCCTGTGCCACATCCTCTTCCATCATCACCCGAAGTGTTTTTTCAAGGAGACATAGAAGTGGGATAGTAACACTGGGAACAGCGTCATCGGCACTGGCCATGTTGGTGGAGTACTCGAAACACCGCAATATGGTACACATGTCTCGAATGGAGGCTCACTCGTTGGTGGTGAAGTGGTGCTGTCCCGCAAAGCGACTGACCTGTGCGTGCTGCAGCTGAAACTCCACTATTGCCTGCTGCTGCTCTCACAGTCTCTCCAGCATGTGCAAGGTGGAGTTCCACCTTGTGGGCACGTCGCATAGGAGGCAGTGAGCGGGAAGGCCGAAGTTCCGCTGCAGCGCAGACAGGCGAGCAGCAGCAGGGTGAGAACGACAAAAGAACAGCAGCAGGGTGAGAACACTTTCTGCAGCAGCTCTGACATATCCGGGTAGTTTTTTTAGAAATTTTTGCACCACCAAATTCAGCACATGCGCCAGGCAAGGGATGTGCGTCAAACTGGCTAGGCCCAGAGCTGCTATGAGATTTCGCCCATTATCGCACACCACCAGGCCGGGCTTGAGGCTCAGTGGTAACAAACACTCATCGGTCTGTTCAATGCCCATCCACAGCTGCAGCGCAGTGTGGGGTTTATCCCCCAAACATATCCGTTTTAAAACAGCCTGTTATCGTTTCCCCCTGGATGTGCTGAAGTTGGTGGTGAAGGTGTTACGCTGACCGGATGAGGAGGTGGTAGAGGAGGAGGAAGCGGAATAGGAGGAGGAGGCAACAGGAGGCAAAGAGAAATGCCCAGCAATCCTCGGTGGCGGAAGGACATGCGCCAAACGGCTAGCCGCCTCAGGCCCACCCGCCACTACATTTGCCCAGTGTGCAGTTAGCAAGATACAGCGTCCCTGCCCGTGCTTACTGGTCCACGTATCAGTGGTTATGTGGACCTTGCCACAGATGGCGTTGCACAGTGCACACTTGATCTTGTCCCCGACTTGTTTGTGCAGGGAAAGGCATGGCTCGCCTGGAAAAGTAGTGGCGGGTGGGAACCACGTACTGTGGGACAGACACAGCCATCAGGTTTTTAAAACTGTCCGTGTCCACCAGACGGAATGACAGCATTTCAAAGGCCAGGAATTTTGAAATGCTGGCATTCAGGGCCAGGGATCGCAGGTGGGTAGGAGGTACTTCCTCTTTCTCTCCAGTGTTTGGGAGATGGAGAGCTGTAAGCTTCCATGGGACCGTGTGGAAATGCTTGGGGACAGTGGCGGACATTGTGGCGTTGCTGTCACATCGTGTTTGCTGGGTGGCAGGTGACACTGTCACTGTAGAGGTGGAGGAAGAGGCCGAGGCAGCAGCAGAAGAGGAAGCAGGAGGAGGCCGAGACCTTTCTTGGATTTTGAGGTGCTTATTCCACTGCAGCTCGTGCTTTGCATGTAGATGCCTGGTCATGCAGGTTGTGCTCAGGTTTAGAACATTTATGCCTGGCTTCAGGCTCTCATTGCACAGCGTGCAAACCACTCGTGTCTTGTTGTCAGCACGTTGTATGAAGAACTGCCACGCTGGGGAACTCCTTTGAGCTGCCTTTGGTGTGCTAGGTCCCTGGGTGCGGTGGGTAGTAGCAGGTGTACTGTCTAAGGGACGGTCGCTGCACTTTTGCAACCTGCTTCCTCTTTTGCTGTGCGACCACCACCTCTTCCTCCAAACTGCACACCTCACTCGCATGACCTTCATTCCATGTGGGGTCTAGGACCTCATCATCCTCCACATCTTCTTCTACCCACCCTTCACCACTGCCCTCCTTGTCACTGTGCACACTGTGGAAAGCCGCAGCAGTTGGCACCTGTGTTTCGTCATCATCAGAGACATGCTGCGGTGGTGTTTCCATGTCCTCATCCTGAAACAGAAGTGGTTGGGCATCGGTGCACTCAATGTCTTCCACTTCTGGGGCAGGGCTATGTGGATGGCCCACGGAAAGCACACCAGCAGAGTCATCAAAAAGCATAAGAGACTGCTGCATGACTTGGGGCTCAGACTGCTTGGCTGATTTACAAGGGGCTGAGGTGAAAGACAGATGGCCATGGGGTTCAGGTGCCAACTCTGAGCTTTCATTAAGGGAACGGGTGGGAGACAATGTGAAGGAACTGGAGGCATTGTCAGCCACCCAATCTACTATTGCCTGTACTTGTTCTGGCCTCACCATTCGTTGAGCGGCATTCGGGCCTACCATATAACGTTGAAGGTTCTGTCGGCTACTCGCACCTGAGGAAGGTGTTTCACTTGTGCGTGTAGCTGGCACAAATCGACCACGTCCTCTCCTTGCAACAGGAACTTCACCAACACCACCACGACCACGTCCCTTATTTGACGCTCTCCTCATTCTGGACGCAAATGTACTATGTAGCACTATTTATTAATAATAATAAAAAAATAATAAATTATTATTCTTTTTTTTTTTAAAACCTGCAATGTAGATGCACTTTTTATTTTTGTGCAAGAAATGCACCACTGGCCGCAAATGTAGTAATTAGAATATTTTTTTTTTAAAAACCAGCAATGTAGATGCACTTTTCATTTTTGCGCAAGAAATGCACAGCAAGGTGCAAATGTACTATGTAGCACTATTTATTAATACTAAAAAAAAAAAGAATAAGAAGTTATTATTATTTTTTTTTAAAACAGCAACGTAGATGCACTTTTTATTTTTGTGCAAGAAATGCACCACTCACACCAGCAGCAGGAACCTCTCCCTACACCAGTATGAGATGATTTTAGAACGCTAATCTGTCCCTCACAGCACCGACAGGAACCTGTCCCTCCTCACAGCACCGACAGGAACCTCTCTCTACTCCAGTATGAGATGATTTTAGAACGCTAATCTGTCCCTCACAGCACCGACAGGAACCTGTCCCTACTGCAGTATGAGATGGTTTTAGAAAGTGAATCTGTCCCTTACAGCACCGCCTGGAACCTGTCCCTACTGCAGTATGAGATGATTTTAGAACGATAATCTGTCCCTCGCAGCACCGACAGGAACCCTTCCCTACTGCAGTATGAGATGCTTTTAGAACGATAATCTGTCCCTCACAGCACCAACAGGAACCTGTCCCTACTGCACTATGAGATGATTTTAGAATGATAATCTGTCCCTCACAGCACCGACAGAAACCTGTTCCTACTGCAGTATGAGATGATTTTAGAACGATAATCTGTCCCTCACAGCACCGATAGGAACCTCTCCCTACTCCAGTATGAGATGATTTTAGAACAATAATCTGTCCCTCACAGCACTGACAAGAAGCTCTCCCTACACCAGTATGAAATGATTTTAGAACACTAATCTGTCCCTCACAGCACCGACAGGAACCTGTCCCTACTGCAGTATGAGATGATTTTAGATCGATAATCTGTCCCTCACAGCACCGACAGGAACCTCTCCCTACTCCAGTATGAGATGATTTTAGAACGCTAATCTGTCCCTCACAGCACCGACAGGAACCTGTCCCTACTGCAATATGAGATGGTTTTAGAAAGCGAATCTCTCCCTCACAGCACCGCCAGGAACCTGTCCCTACTGCAGTATGAGATGATTTTAGAACGATAATCTGTCCCTCGCAGCACCGACAGGAACCTGTCCCTACTGCAGTATGAGATGCTTTTAGAACGATAATCTGTCCCTCACAGCACCAACAGGAACCTGTCCCTACTGCACTATGAGATGATTTTAGAACGATAATCTGTCCCTCACAGCACCGACAGAAACCTGTCCCTACTGCAGTATGAGATGATTTTAGAACGATAATCTTTCCCTCACAGCACCGCCAGGAACCTTTCCCTACTCCAGTATGAGATGATTTTAGAACAATAATCTGTCCCTCACAGCACTGACAAGAAGCTCTCCCTACACCAGTATGAAATGATTTTAGAACACTAATCTTTCCCTCACAGCACTGACGGGAACCTGTCCCTACTCCAGTATGAGATGATTTTAGAATGATAATCTGTCCCTCACAGCACCGACAGGAACCTCTCCCTACTGCAGTATGAGATGATTTTAGAATGATAATCTGTCCCTCACAGCACCGACAGGAACCTGTCCCTACTGCAGTATGAGATGATTTTAGAATGCTAATCTGTCCCTCACAGCACCGCCAGGAACCTGTCCCTACTGCAGTATGAGATGATTTTAGAACGATAATCTGTCCCTCACAGCACCGACAGGAACCTCTCCCTACACCAGTATGAGATGATTTTAGAACAATAATCTGTCCCTCACAGCACCGACAGGAACCTGTCCCTACTCCAGTATGAGATGATTTTAGAACGATTATCTGTCCTTCACAGCACCGCCAGGAACCTGTCCCTACTCCAGTATGAGATGATTTTAGAACGATAATCTTTCCCTTACAGCACCAATAGGAACCTGTCCCTAATGCAGTATGAGATGATTTTAGAATGCTAATCTGTCCCTCACAGCACCGACAGGAACCTGTCCCTAATGCAGTATGAGATGATATTAGAGCGCTAATCTTTCCCTCACAGCGCCAGGAACCTGTACCTAATGCAGTATGAGATATTAGAACGCTAATCTTTCCCTCACAGCACCAGGAACCTGTCCCTAATGCAGTATCAGATGATATTAGAACACTAATTTTTCCCTCACAGCACCGCCAGGAACCTGTCTCTAATGCAGGGTGAGATGATATTAGAATGCTAATCTTTCCCTCCCAGCACCAGGAACCTGTCCCTACTCCAGTATCAGATGATTTTAGAATGCTAATCTTTTCCTCACAGCACCGCCAGGAACCTGTCTCTAATGCAGGATGAGATGATATTAGAACGCTAATCTCAGCCTCACAGCTGCGGCAGCATCCTCTCCCTACACTAGCCTGAGAGCATGTGACATGCAGCGCTACGTGACTCCAGCTCATATCGAGGCTGGGTCACATGATGCACTGGCCAATCACAGCCATGCCATTAGTAGGCATGGCTGTGATGGCTTCTAAGGGCAAACAAGTGAAACGCTTGTTGATTGGCTGCCCTGCAGCTATTTAACAGGCGCCAAAAAATACCCGAATACCGAACCCGATCCCGGACTTTTTTTGAAATGTCCGGGATTGGGTTCGGGGCACGGACACCCTAAAGTCCTGGACGGACTCGAACTTTACAGTCCAGGTTCTCTCAACTCAAATGGTGATTAGAGAACAATGCATTCTGTAGTTCACTTGCAAGGATTTGCCCACTGGCTGTGTTGGGAAGAAACTACAGCGGGCTGATGGGAGGAGGAGATTTCTGGGAGAAGAGTAGCCTCATGGGAAAGACTATAAGAACAGAGGCTTTGGGCCTGGCGCGCGCTCTCTCTGGACCGGCGTGGATCTGTATGCAGGGAATCTGTGCTAGAAGCAGGGAAGTCGCAGCCTGCTTTGACAGTACATCAACCCAGATACCCTGATGGACAGCAGCGAGCAGCTTGAGTATCCCGTCTTACTAAAGTCGGGGCTTGTTCCTGTTCCATACCACCCCACAGGGGCAACAGATCCAGGAGAGCCGTGCGGTGTGAGGCGGTGGATGCCGGAGACCATTCCAGGAACAACAGACCAGAGAGATCATCATCATCCTCATCCCTGTTATCTACACCCTGTTACAAATTATTATGCAAATTCTATTTCAGTGTCACAAAGATTAAATATTTTGTTTTCCAGTTTAACTCATGGATGGCATTGTGTCTCAGGGCTCTTTTGATCACTGAAAACAATCTCGGACACCTGTGATAATTAGATTGCCAGGTGAGCCCAATTAAAGTACAAACTACTAAAGGAGGGTGTTCCACATTATTAAGCAGAGCACCATTTTCAAGCAATATGGGGAAGAAAAAGGATCTCTCTGCTGCCGCAAAGAGTGAAATAGTTCAATGCCTTGGGCGAGGTATGAAAACATTAGATATTTCACGAAAACTTAAGCGTGTTCATCGCACCATTAAGAGATTTGTGGCTGATTCAGAGCACAGACTGTTTCCTGCAGATAAAGGCACATTGAGGAAGATTTCTGCCAGATCCATGCATTGGATCAAGCTGATAAAACACCATTACATAGCAGCAAAAAGATATTTGAAGCTGCTGGTGCCTCTGGAGTCCCACGGACATCAAGGTGTAGAGTCCTCCAGTCTTGCAACTGTGCATAAACCTTCCATTCGGCCACCACTAACCAATGCTCACAAGCAGAAACGGCTGCATTGGGCAGAACAATACATGAAGACTAATTTTCAAACAGTCCTGTTCACTGATAAGTGCCGTGCAACCCTGGATGGTCCAGATGGATGGAGTAGTGGATGGTTGGTGGACGGCCACCCTGTTCCAACAAGACTACGACGTCAGCAAGGCGGTGGTGGAGTCATGTTTTGGGCCGGAATCATGGGAAGAGAGCTGTTCGGCCCCTTTAGGGTCTCCGAAGGTGTAAAGATAACCTCTGCAAAGTATGTGGAGTTCCTGACTGACCACTTCCTTCCCTGGTACAGAAGGAAGAACTATGCTTTCCATAATAAAATCATCTTCATGCATGACAATGCACAATCTCATTCTGCAAAGAATACCTCTGCATCAATGGCTGCTATAGGGATAAAAATACAAATTCAAGCAGAAACTGTCCAAAAACTCACAAGTTCAATGGATGCAAGACTTGTGAAGCTGTTATAAAATAAGGGGTTCGATGTTAAAATGTAACGCGACCTGTTAAAATGTTTGAAAAGTTAAAATGTTGTTCAAAGTTTGATTGAAATAGCTTTTGATTTCAGTAAATATGCTGCAAAAACAACAAATGACAATTTTCAGTTCTTTAAAACCTATAAAGTGTTTTGAAACTTACTGTGCATAATAATTTGGAACAGTGGATTGTAAGTTTTTTATTTAAAAAAAAATACTGTTATCATTAGAAGGTTTGTTCGAATAAAATGTAAATTGTACTCTTAATAGTTGATAACATGAGAATTATGTTGACTGTTGTTTACATCAATTATTTAGGTAAGTGAGAAAAATATCATTGGCATAATAATTTGGAACAGGTTGTACAGCAGCTACATCTTCTGTTCCTGTGTGGTGAGCGGGTAAAAACCCATCTTAACAAACACTGTGTATAGACAGCATTACTTCTCTGCAGCTAGTAACATCTTTGATACAAAAGGAGGTTTTTTTATACACCTAGAGTGTGGACACTATACACAGACATCCTTACTCTGCATTAGTCTGCTGCTGCTTGTAGTTCTACCAAGTTTAATCTAACAAGTCAGTGATCCCTGTGAAGCTTATACTGTTCCTATACAGGAAGATTGCTGTTCTGATCATACTTCATTTCCTTGGATTAGCATTGTTCGTCGGCCATTACTTGTTTCATACCATTAAAACAACAGAGAGCTAGTTGAAGACCAATTGAACTGCCAAGCAAGGGGACACTGCACTACATCTACTTATTTTTTCTTCCCCCCACTTGGGTTTTGCTGCATTCACCAAAGAACTCTCTGTAAGAGCGTGTAATATTGCTATAATTACTGTTTCTGGTGTTGCATTTGTTTATCTGCTGCCTGGCTGCTCTTGTGTGAGTGAGCAGTAGAGAGTGGTCTGACACTTGCAGGAGTCATTCCTCTGCTCTCCTGTTCCCCACTCACATGTGCAGCATATATATATAAGTATACTGGCTGAGTTTGAACAAAAGTAATCTACATTAAGTATTATGTATTAGCGTGTGACATTTATTCAATTGTAACAAAACCACTTTTTTGTGTTCAACCATACCCCGTCGATCAAGGTCTTTCCCTTAGTATATTCTTATAGTAAATAATACTGATTCAGTTCAACCTGTTGTGTTCCATTACTGTGTCATTACTTAAAGGTACACTAATGGCCCATACACACGGTGCAACTGTCATACAACAACGGTCGTACAACAGCTTGTTGGATGATAATCCGACCGTTAGTACGCGCGGTTTCAACAACCGACGTTCGTCAGTCGTACTACATAAGTTGGCTGAGCAAACTAGATAAGTTTTGTTGGCCAACAAGCCGTTGTACAACTGTTAACTCGTGTGTACAGAAGCTGGCCCAACAAAAGTTGAAAGTGCAAACGCGCATGCTCTGAATCCAGGAAGTGCTCAGTCGTGTAAACCTGTGTTCCTAATTCACAAATCACATTCACCTGAACTTCCTTGTTATATGCTCATAACAAGTTACTATGTTCAGCTTTGTTGGCTGATTACTTGATTCATGTCAGTACACTAGACACAACTGCCAACAGCCGATTGTTGAACGTGCGGTTGTACAACAGTTGCACCGTGCGTACGAGGCATTACACAATGAGTGAACCCAGTGTGTCAGAGGTCTCACAGGGCCAGGGTAACTAGAGGGGTATTAATATTTCTTGTGACCCTCACGAGGGCAGCGCTACATATACATACAAATAAATAAAAATGATGTGTTAACTATTTGTATTTGTATATACAGTCATGGGCAAAAATAGTGTGCCCTGCATTTCTGTCAAATAATGTACCACTTTGCCCAGAAAATTGTTGCAGTTACAAATGTTTAGGCATTCTCATGTTTATTTATTTTGTTTGTATTGGTATGACACAAAAAAGTGGACAAACAAAAAGTCAAATCTGACACATTCCATGCAAAACTCCAAAAATGGACAAGACAAAATTATTGGCACCTTTTCAAAATTGTAAGAAATAATTGCATTCCAAGTTTGTGATTTACCTGTATCAATTAACAGGTGCTGACAATACAGAAATTACACCGGCACTCAGTGAACATGGTGAAAAATTGACTCAACCTTTCTGTTGTGCATCTCTGTGTGCAACACGGAGTATGGAGAAGAGAAAGAGCTGCAAATAATTGTCTGAGGATTTGAGAACAAAAATTCTTAACATCTTCTAAGATCTTAATGTTCCTGTGTCCACTGTGCGCAACATTGTCAAGAAGTTTACAGCCCATATCATTGTAGCTAATCTCCCTGGACGTGGATGAAAGAGAAAAATTGATCAAAGATTGCAATGAAGGATTGTTTGAATGGTGGATAAAGAACCTCCATCAACTGCCAGACAAATTCAAGCTGACCTTCAAGCACAGGGTACAACTTTGTCAGTTCACACTATACGTCATCATCTGAATGAAAAGGGACACTATAGTAGGAGACCCAGGAGGACCCCAATGCTGACACAGAAACATAAAAAAGCCAAGTTGGAGTTTGCCAAAACTGAGGAAGCCAAAATCCTTTTGGGATAAATGTGCTGTGGACAGACGAAACAAAATTACAGCTTTTTGGTAAAGCCCATCATTCTACTGTTTTCAGAAAAAGAAATTAGCCCTTTAAAGAAAAGAATACAGTTCATACAATCAAACATGGTGGAGGTACACTGATGCTTTGGGGTTGCCTTGCTTCTTCAGGCACTGGATGTCTTGACCGTTTGCATGGCATTATGAAATCTGAAGACTACCAAAGAATTCTGGGATGCAATGTAGGGCCCAGTGTCAAAAAGCTGGGTCTCCGTCAGAGGTAATGGGTGTTACAGCAGGATAATGAAAAGCACACATCAAGAAGCACCCAGAAAAGGTTTAAGACAAAGTGCTTGAGAGTACTGAACTGGCCAGCAATGAGTCCAGATCTAAATCCCATAGAGCACCTGTGGAGATATTTCAAAACAGCAGTTGGGAAAAGGAACCCTTCCAATTTGAGAGACCTGGAGCAGTTGGCGAAAGAAGAGTGGTCCAAAATTCCAGTACAGAGGTGTAAGAAACTTATTGATGGTTACAGGAAGTGATTGATTTCAGCTATTTTTCTAAGTGGTGTACTAACAAATATTAAATTGAGGGTGCCAATAATTTTGTCCAGTGCATTTTTGGAGTTTTGTGTGGAATGTGTCAGATTTGGCTTTCCGTTTCTCCACTTTTTTGTGTCATACCAATACAAACAAAATAAATAAACATGAGAATGCCTAAACATTTGTAATTGCATCAATTTTCTGGGTGAAGTGGTACATTATCTGACAGAAATGCCAATATTTTTGTGAAGTATTGATTTTTGGCACCTTGAAAATCCCTATCTCTTGTAGTTTTGCAATTTCGTAGGAATATCAGAAACTTGGTGTGACAGCTCACATGGCAGGATATAGGAACCTTACAGGACAACCTTAATAAAATAAAGGGGTAGGCAACTACATGGAAAATGAGGTTGAATGTTGAAATAGGTAAAGTAATGCATTTTACGGCTAAAAACATGAACGCAAGTTGCTCGCTAGGGGAAGAACCTTTGGGAGAATTGAGGATGGAAAAAGATCTGGGGATCTTAACAGGTCACAAACTCAGCAATGGCATGCAATGCCAAGCTGCTGAAAGCAAAGCAAGCAAAGTATTAGCATGCATTAAAAAGGGTATTTACTCAAGGAATAAAACTATAATTGTATCACTGTACAAGACTCTAGTCTGGCAGCCTCTTGAGTATGCCATCCAATTCTGGTTACCAGTCCTTAGGAAGGAAGTGCTGGAACTGGAGAGAGTTTAGAGAAGGGCAACAAAGCAAACAAGAGAACTGGAGGACCTCAGTTATGAGAAATGACCACAAGCATTAAACGTATTCCTCTTGCTTGGGAGGAGATATGACAGCGATATACAAATAATTCAATGATGATTCTAGCATAGGGAACAAATATTCAGTCCCAGGGAGCTTAAAGTGGATGTAAACCTAACATCTGATGTCTTTATCTCCTGCATGGAGAGATTATGTATGAATCCATCTTCACATCCCCTCCCCTCTCTTCTCCAGCTCTCCCAGGATTGGCTGCTCCACACCTCAGCATGATTGGACATGCTGCAGTCATGTGGTGCCTTTCCTGAGTTTTGACTGGAGGTTACTCAAAACTCAGGACTATGGGGATCCAAATACATTCAGGTTGGGTCGGATATATAGGGTAGGGGGGGAGTTGGGGATGCTCAAGAGACGCATATTGCTCTTTTGAACACCTTTGTTTGATTTAAACTGTTCTTTGAAGGAATGTGTCATGTATATGCTTTGTTGATCTCACGCTTGTGGTTAAAGGAGGCCCTGGACCGTCTTCGGTGTTGGGCTCTATCTTTTGCCCCCTTAGGAGGTTAGGGCGCAGATCTCCAGGGAAGCCTGCTAATTCTTAGCATACCCTTATGGCACCCCTTAAATCTTGGAATGTCAGAGGGCTAAATTCTAAAATCAAGAGGGCCCTGGTATTTAATTATCTTAAAACCCATAGTCCGGATATTTGTATTTTACAGGAAACACATTTGGTGGGGAGTAGAGTGCTCAGCTTAAAAAAACCCTGGGTAAGTCACTACTACCACTCTACGTATTCCACCCATGCTAGAGGGGTCAGTATACTGGTCTGAAGGACCCTGCCCTTTGACCTTCTGGACCTGGACCCTGAGGGTAAATTTGTACTAATACATGCTGTTATTGAAGGTCTCCCCGTGGTCTTGGTGGGTCTGTATCTCCCCCCACCAGCCACGGTTGTGCTCCTCGCCAAGATGGCGCAGCTGATAGCTGGTTTTCCAGTTGCTGCAGTTGTCTTGGCTGGGGATTTCAGCATGGTTCGCTCTCCCTGTGTTGAAAAACTTACCCCAGATGTGGCCTCAGACCTGCCGATTTCAAGATGGGCTGCCACTTTTGGGTTCACAGATGTCTGGAGATGGAGACACCCACAGACCCGAGGTTACACATGTAATTCTGCCACCTATGCAGCTATGTCTCGTATAGATCTGTTTTATGTCAGCGGCCCCGTCCTAAACAGAGTTGAGGAGGTGACAATTCTTCCGAGAGGCATCTCGGATCATGCTCCGGTCCTTTTGCGTTTACAAATAAAGAGGGCCCACTCGGACTGCCTCTGGAGACTGTCAAGGTACTGGGTTTCAAATGAGCGGGTAGAACCGGTGATACCTGGTGAGGCCATGGCCTCTCGCTGGGAACGTTTCAAAACACATATTTGCGGTCAGTATCAATCTACTATTGTTTGGCCCGTGACTCTTCACGAGATGCACTGGACCGGGTGGTGAATGAGGCTCAGAGATTGGAGGCCCCATACACTAGAGATTAGGGATATAGACTTGATCTGTCTGTGGCATTGAGAGAGGTCCAGCTTCTCAGAGTATCAGCAGCCAAAAAAAAAATCACTTTTTAGAATTTTTGAGCAGGGTGAGCAGACCGGGAGTTTACTGGCGTGGCTCTCTAGGGAACAGCCCGCCTCCGTACATGTGGCAAACTGGGGTGGTTGGTGTCGGATCCTGGAGATATCAACTCCTGTTTTGCATGGTATAGTGGGAGAACTCCACTCTTTTTTGGGGTCCATCCAGTTCCCTGAGCTCTCCGAGGAGGCCCGTTGGGGACTCGACGCTCAGTTTACCCTGAAAGAAATCCAAACCACCATAGCCTCTATGCAGACAGGGAAAACCCCGGGGGAGGATGGTATACCGGCAGAATTCTTTAAAACCCATAGCACCTCCCTGGCAGATAAATTCAGGGAGGTGCTGATGACCTCCCGGAAGGATTCGCAGCTGCCACCATCGATGTCGCACGCAGTGATAGTAGTTATACCGAAGCCAGGGAAAGACCCTGAACTATGCTCATCACTTAGGCCCATATCCCTGTTAAACGTTGATGCTAAAATACTCACCAAGGTACTGGCAGTTCGACTTAACAAAGAGATGGAGATCAGAAGGGCTTCATGCCAGGCAAGGGCACAGATATCAACCTGAGGCGTCTTCTCACAGTGATCGACCGGGTGGGTAGGGGGTGATCGCCTCGCTAGACACGGAGAAAGCCTTTGACTCAGTGGAGTGGGAATATTTGTGGATGACCCTATGGAAATTTGGATTCGGAACGGTCTTTATCTCAAGGCTACAACTCCTTTACGATGAGCCCACAGCTCGAGTCCGTACAAATGGACGACTCTCAGCAGCCTTCCCTCTTCACCGAGGTACTAGGCAGGGGTGCCCTCTCTCCCCAGCCCTTTTCGATCTGGCCATTGAACCACTGGCAATAATGCTTCGGGCCTCACCTGCGGTGGGGGGCATAGCGGTACCCCCCTTAATGGAGAAAGTGTCAATGTACGCAGACGACAGGCTACTTTATCTAAATGATGCCCATCAATCCCTCCATTCTGCCTTAGGGGTCATCAATGCCTTTGGTACGTTCTCGGGCACCAGAGGTAACTGGGACAAGTCGTTGCTATTTCCCCTGACAGATACCCCACCTCCTAACGATTTACCACCCCCACTCCAGTGGGTGGACAGGTTTAAATACGTCGGTATTAATGGGATCTCTCAAGGGACCTGGAAGATAATATCCACACAGTAGATCAGAGTTTCCTTCCAAAGAGTATGATATGGAAGAATTTGCCTCTTACCCCGGTAGCCAGGGCAAATCTAGTCAAAATGTCCTTCCTTCCCAAGTTTTTATATGCATTTAGGCACACCCCGACCACTATCTCCAACTCCTTTTTCCGCAAATTGGATCAGGCCGTTGGTTCCTTTGTTTGGAGGGGGGCTGTTCCCAGAGTAGCCAGGCACACGCTGCAGCTCCCTCCCTCCGAGGTCCAGCCTAATTTTTAAAAATATTATTGTGCAGCGGTCTTAGACTCGGTGAGATGGTGGTTCACGCAAGATCAGTCAAACCCTGCTGTGAACCTGGAAGCCACTATACTAGGATCTTACTCTGGGCTTACCAACTTTGTGTACAGAGGGCCTAGGTTTAATCCCGTGGCCACTACCCCCATGAAAACAACAGCTATAGTATGGAGACAGGTCTCGCTGTCCTTGACTGCCCCGGGAGGGCTTTCTCCCCACTCCCCGTTATGGGGTAACCCCTTCCTGGGACACCTTCGCAAGACGCTGCGTGATGTCATGCCCGATGGTCATCTACTCACCTTTACGGAAATGAAAAACCGATATCTGCTTCCTTCCTGGATGTGCTTCAGGTATTTGCAATTGCAGCATGCTATGAGCGCGCAGTTTCCGGATCCCACCACCTTTGAATCCCATTCTGTGGAGCAACTCTTGACTACACAGAACATTGATAGAACACTCTCTTCCATATACCTCAGACTTACATGCGGGGGTGGGGAGAGAAGTGGGAGGACTTATCAGACCTGGAAACGAGACATACCATCTTTAACAGATGAAGACTGGACTGAATGCCTTCAGCAGTATATTCCCCATGATTTTTGCCAGAGACAAATTTGTGCAGTTGAAGTTTTTGCATCGGGTGTATTACATGCCACAGAGGCTTCGGTTATATATAATAACGGAGATGATGTATGTCCGAGGTGCCGAGGGGAAGTGGGCAACTTCATTCACATGGTGTGGATGTGTACGGTGCTCCAAGGATTCTGGCAGGAGGTGGTTGCTGACATTGGCAGGATTAGTGGAATGACCCTGACCCTAGACCCCCTGGTCCTATTATTTGGGATAACTGATAATATATCTGCAAACACCCATGTTAAATTGTTTATTTTTTATACTGCATACTATGCAAGAAAAATGATACTGATTAACTGGAAAAGGTCAGATCCTCCCATGGTAACAGCATGGACAGCACTGATAAACGACACCTTGCCGTTATACAAGTTAACCTACATGGGCCGTAACTGTCCGAAAAAGTTTAAAAAAATCTGGTCGGCATGGGTGGAGGCCAGACAGTTAACACTGTAATCACCTGTAAAGTAAGGATTAGAAGAGCCTGAGGATATAGTTAACTGGGTATTGTGGGTGCCATCATCCTAATAAAGTGAATAAAATGAATATAGGTATGGGATGTCCCGCTAGCAACCCAACACCAATTGAAGAACATGGACTATCTCGGCACCCAGGGAACACACATAGTATATAAAAAATATAACAATTTATTGAGAGTAACAAATATACATCAATAAATGACAACATATTGAGATTAAAATCAATGAATTTACAGCCCCTGCTGGGGATTGCAGGGTGTCGTCTAATGTCCTCTGATGAAGCCAGAGGCCTGTGTGGTACCAATTTCAGATTGTTTCTGATGTTCTCGACCGGTTTCGCTGAAATTCCGCTTCTTCAGGAGAATAGACATCGAGAACATCTGTAGAATTTGGAAAATATATATATATATATATATATATATATATATTACAAAAGTACAATCAGAAGATATACAAATAATATGAACAAAAAATATATCAACAATAATTATGAAACTGGGATATATAAAGAAGTTGCTTACCCCAAGGAGGCCGTATTCAAATCCAATGGCCAAGGGCATGCCCCAAAAGGGCCTATCCCCCCACGGCGGACAAACAGAGCAAAATAGCTAAATGTATAAAAACAATAAAACATGTGTCATATACCAACCAGAATCTAGTATGAAATAAAGAGATCAAGGTGGTGAGAAAGATGATGTGTGCAGGGAATAGGGGAAAAGGAGGTGGTTGCTGACTTTGGTAGAATTAGTGGAAGGACCCTGACCCTAGACTCCCTGGCCCTATTACTTGGGATAACTGATAATATACCTGCAAACACCCATGTTAAATTGTTTATTTTTTATGCTGCATACTACGCACGAAAAATTATACTGATTAACTGGAAAAGGTCAGATCCTCCCATGGTAACGGCATGGAGAGCACTGATAAACGACAACTTGCCGCTATACAAGTTAACCTACATTGGCCGTAACTGTCCGAAAAAGTTTAAAAAAATCTGGTCGGCATGGGTGGAGGCCAGGCAGTTAACACTGTAATCACCTGTAAAGTAAAGTATATTTCTATCTGACATTCCTCCGCCCCTATCCTCTCCCTGGGTCTTTCTGCTTCTCCCCTGGACTCCCCCTCTCATCTATTCTATTCTTTGTACTAGGGTTGTCCTGATACCACTTTTTAAGACCGATTACAAGTATCAATACTTTTTTTCCAAGTACTCGCCGATACCGATTACCGATACTTTTTTTTAATGGCATGTGACAGTGGTACTAATATGCAGCACTGATGGGCATTGATAGGTGGCGCTGATGAGGCGTGGACTGTCAGTAGTTTTTGATTTTAATTATTTTTTTCACAATTTTATTTATTTTTTACAATTTATATAATTTGCAAAAAGCTTTTTTTGGGGGGGGGGGGGGGGAGTGGATGATGCCAGTTTTTTTATTTTATTTTTAATTATTTTTACAATTTTACTTTCAATTTTTTTTTACAATGTTTTTTTTTAATCAACCCTGTTGGGGGGGGGCTTTGGTGAGATGTCAGGGGTCTAAACAGACCCCCAACATCTCACCTTTGAGACAGGGAGAAGGGGCTGAGGATAGAGATTCCCCAGTCCCTTCCTCAGCAGCCTCAGCTGCACTGAAGATGAATGAAGAGGAGACAGTGGCTCCTCTCCATTCATATACTGAGACATCTTAAACACAGGTTACAATGCTCAGTTATTAATGGACAGAGTCACTAACTGTCCATTCATAAAAGGAAGGTAAAGCCGGTAAATGACAGATTTACCGGCTCATTCCTCCGCTCTCCAGCCTGAACAATCCCAGGACAAAGGGAGAACCGGAGGAGGTCAGAGGGGATTGGAGGGGATGGGGGGACCGGAGGAGGACAGATCGGGATCGGGGGGGGGAGGGCGGAGGACAGATCGGGACCGGAGGGGGGGCAGAGGAGGACAGATCGGGACCGGATGGGGGGCGGAGGAGGACAGATCGGGACCAGAGGGGGGGACTGGAGGAGAACACGGAGTTGGACACAGGAACCAGAGGAGGAGGGGGGCAGAGTAGCACAGAGGAGGATACAGGGACACTTTCCGTGTGCGGCTTTCATAAAGCAGCTGAATGCCACGGAGGGGAAAGCGCGGATTGTAATTTCCCCCACCGCCGCACGATCATCCCTGAGTGTCCCTGTATCCTCCCCTCTGTGTCCTCCTCTGTGCTACTAAGTCCCCCTCCTCTGGTCATCCCAGAGTGTCCAAGTATTGGAACAGGCATCGGGAGCATTTGCAAGAGTACAAGTACTCGTGCAAATTCTCGGTATCGGTACCGATACTAGTATCGGTATCGTACCGATACTAGTATTGGTATCGGGACAACCCTACTTTGTACCCTCTCTCCCCCCCATTCCTGCTCCTTTTCCTCCCCTTCTCCCCCCATTTTCCTCCTTCTCCCCCCTCCCCCCTCTTATCAGATATCCCCCTGGTATGACCTCCTAGAGTAAGATGTTTTTCCATGCACCCTTGAGAGAACATAGGCTCATTCAAGCCCCTGGCTATACTGTTTACTCAAATTAGTATGTGCTACATTCCTGATTTGATAGCTATTACTTTACAAGTGTGGATTGGATAATATGTGAAGATACCCTGAAATGATATACTTTCTATTGACTGTACCTGCTGATATTCACATGTAAACTATTGTTTATTTAGCTCAATAAACATTCCTTCTGTTAAAAAAACTCAGGACTAGGAGCGTGTAGAGGTGGACAGGGAGTCTTGTGACATCACCACTCCCCCCACAAGCTCCGGCAAAGAGACCCACCCACCGATTCCAGAGTTGTGTGGGGCTGCTACTGCTGAAGGGGGTGACAATTGCAAGGTAGGGATACATGCAGGAGACTTGCATGTATATATACATTAATGCTGTGTCATCAGTTTATACTGGGTGAGTAGTGGGTTTACATCCACTTTAAGAAGACACATTGCCAATCAATGAAACTGGAGGAGAAGCAGTTCAACCTTAAACTGCATAGGGGGTTCTTTACTGTCAGAGCAGTAAGAATGTGGATTTTCCTTCCACAATCGGTGATGTCAGTGGAAAGTGTTGATAGTTTCAAAAAAAAAAATCTTAGATGGGCATCTTAGCAAACACAATATACAGGGATATGGGAAATGATAGTGACATAAACACACACAGGTTGAACTGTATAAACTGGTGTTTTTATTCAGCCTTACCAACTATGAAACAGCATGTCCCTCCCCTATGGTACTAGCTCATCACACTATGCATGCAGGTAAGTATGTTCATGGCAGGGGAAAAGAAAGCATGTGGCTCCCTGCTATGCTTATACCAGAATGTTCTTCAACATTGGGATGGGTCTTTTGACAGGGTTTCTTCCTCCAAAATGGTATCGGTCCTAGAAACAAAAAAAGCCAGTGTGTGCTGCTAACAGGTATCAGGCTCTTGCCCACTCCACGCCCCAGGGGAGGATGCTGTCTTATGCATGGGTTAAGTGCCCACTCATGGGGCGTGGCTTAGCTATGGCGCTGTGAGGTCGCTTGCTGAGGAGCTCCATGCAGGGATCGGGGGAGAGAGCCTTCCAGCGTCTCTGGACCGTGATTTTTCATGTCTGCGCCAGACAAAGCCCAAGGGACACCTGCCGCTCTCAGTGGATCAGACATCTCAGGCTATTTCCTCAGGAATTCCGCCACACTGATCCCGGCCTCAGATTCCAAGATGGCGCTCAGCGTACCAACACCGCCGGCCCCGGCACATAGAAGAAGAGAGGCAAAATATATCCAGCTCCAGCACCGGAGACACAGTGGACACCTGATGCCCCGGACTCTCAAATTCTCTCCCCGTTGCTCCTGGGAACGGATTCCCCCACACCCTCAGAAATGGACAGGTCACAGGAGCAACCATCTGAGGCTCTACAGGTGCAACCATCTGCAGCAGCGTGGAAGGACCTTATCTTTCTGCTCCCTACTAAGGAAGACATGTCGGAGATGGCTGCAACAATCGTGAGTACAATTTCTAGAGAGATACACTATATCAAGCAACAGGTTGATCAGGTGGACTCCCGGGTCACCGAAGTGGAAGCCTCCTCCACTGCATTGGCATCAATAGTAACTGCACTGGAGGAGGCCAATTTACATCAACACCACTTAATTATGCTGCAACTGTTCATTGATGATGGTGATAACCGTAACCAAAGGAATAATATCAGGGGATACCGGAGGCCACATCTGGGGGTGACCTTCGGGCAACCGTTACCGCCATTTTTAATGGCCTCCTGGACAAACCACCCAGAAGTTACCCTCTCAGAAGTCCAACAAAATGGGGACCAGAGACCTCAGAAAACCCAGCTGGTCAGAGTTAGGGAAGTAAATTTTGGCTAGGGTCACTGTGATAACTCCAATCTTCCCCTTTACCAGTAAGTAACAACACAGGGGGTATGCTGACCCCCTTAGACATTGAGATAGGTGAAGGTGCATGGTACCCTATTGGTGAAGTCACGGTTGGAGAGCCTTGGAACTGCGTTCTGCTTGAAGTGCGTCTCTTGGAGAAACACCACCTGCGAGTGGAGTTTTTTAAGATCCGAGAGTAGCCCAGCTCATTTCTCTGGCGTAGCCAGTCCTCTGACATTCAGAGAGGTAACTTTAAACTCGTCCCCTGTGTGACGGTTCCACGTACCCCTTGGGACACCATGTTGTTAACCCCTACCTGAGAGACACAAAAAAAGGGGGCGTGGAAGGGGAAGGTAAAAGAGAAACAATCAGAAAGTGAACAGAGCAGGAAAAAAGAAAATAATAAGAATCAGAGCCCCTCACCCAGGGGGGAGGGAGGGACAGTCAAGAATAAGAAAAAGCATGCACCAGTAGCGATGCGGAAAGAATTTGAAAGAGAAAAAAAACTAAAGGCCGAAAAAAAATTAAGGGCGAATTTCACAACCTAAACCTGGTTGACCCTTGGAGAATTATGCATCCGGGGGATAGAGATTATACTTACTATTCCTCAGTTCATCTAACATATTCCAGAATCAATTTTTTTCCTGATCCAGCACAAGGATCTACCACTAGTCACCTCCTCCCAGATTGACATCATATCCCTCTCTGATCAAGCTCCAATCCATCTCACTTTGAGGTGGGGGGCGGCAACCGTCAGCCCGCCCACCTGGAGGCTCAATGAGTCTATGCTGCAGATCCCGGAGGTATGTCAGGAACTCGTTAAGGTACACAGAGTACTTTTTAGACAATGCCGACCCGTCTCTCAAGCCCCCGACAGTTTGGGAAGCGCATAAATGCGTGGTGCGGGGGGTGTTGATTAGGTTGGGCGCACAGAGAAAGAGGGAGAGGGCCCGACAGATAAACTTGCTCACTACACAGGTGCACTCCCTTGAGTTACTGCACAAATGATCACTGGCAGAAGCACACCTCATAGACCAGGCGAAGGCCAGGGAGGCCCTGAATGCTCTGCTTTACCAACAGACTGTGCATCGCCTGGCATGGGCAAAGTGCTCCTTGTTCGAATTCTCCAATAAACCTGGCTCAATACTGGCCAGGGCTTTGCATGGCCCAAGGAAGTGCACCTTCATTCCTCACACCACAAATAGGCAGGGGAACAGAGTACATACCTCCAAAGAGATTGACCGGGAGTTCTGCGACTTTTAGCGGAAGCTATATAATCTGCACCCTAATTTGACCCCGGAGGAGGCTACAAAACAGACAGAGCTAGCTAGGGGATACATCAGCTCGTCTGACATGCCCTCACTACCACAAGAGATTACAGATGCCCTAGAGGCTGAGATTACAACAGAGGAGCTCAGTGCGGCCATGGCCCAGACTAAGCCCCATAAGACCCCGGGACCTGATGGCTTCACATTAACCTACTACCAGACTTTTCTTCGATCCTGGCCCCTCATTTCTTGACAACCTATAACGCGCTGACAGGAGAAGGCACCTTGTCAGTGGACGCCTTAAGAGCCTGCATAGCATTGATACACAAAGAGGAAAAGGATCCATCCCAGTGCGGGAATTATCGTCCAATCACATTACTTAACGTAGATTTGAAGCTTTTCTCAAAAATCCTGTCAAATCAGCTCCTACCGAACATTCCGATACTGGTGCACTTAGACCAAGTGGGATTCGTGCCATCTAGAGAGCCGTGAGATAATACCATCCGGGTGTTTAATCTCATGCATGCAGCTCGTAGGTCTGGGAGACCATTCCTGCTGCTTTCAACTGAAGCGGAGAAGGCCTTTGACAGGGTGGCCTGACATTTTATGTGAGCCACCCTGTCTCATATAGGTCTGGGCCCCAACATGCTCCGCTGGATCCTTACCCTCTACTCTTGCCCCTAAACGTCTGTACGAGTTAATGATTGGCGCTCTGATTTCTTTGACTTAGCGAATGGGACGAGACGGGGATGCCCCCTCTCTCCGATCATTTTTATGTTGTCACTGGAACCTTTCCTATGTACCGTCAGAGGTAATCCCAACATAGGGGGGATACAGAAATCCACGGGGCATCATAAGATTGTGGCATATGCAGATGACCTGATCTTCTTTGCGTCCTCCCCAAGATTTACCCTGCCCAATATCCTAGAGGCTCTATGGGTGTATGGGGAACTCTTGAACTTTGTGATCACTGTGGCCAAGTCAGCAGCCTTGCACGTAACGTTCCCACAGTCGGAAGCCCAAAGTTTACGCACCTCCTTTGCGTTCAACTGGACAAATACCTCCATTAGTCATTTAGGAATAAACATCACTCCCGACCTGACTGATCTGTATTCTTCCAATCTAATACCTTTACTCCACAAACTGAAAACAGAACTCCAACGTGGTTTCGGCGGTGCGTCGCAGTAATAATAACTATCCTCCCTAGGATCTTATTTATACTTCAGGCTATGCCGATCAGGGTTCCGTTGGGGTTTTTTACAAACAGTTGCGAGTGCTTTTCAGAGACTTTATCTGGTCCCACAGGTCCCCAAGAATAAAAAATGAACGCTTTGTTCTTACCAAAAATGAATGGGGGCTTGGGATTTCCCGATTTATTTAGGTACTAAAGGGCCGTGCACCTCTCGAGGGTCGTGGACCGGCATTGCAACACAGAATCTAAGCAATGGGTGGCGATGGAGATTGAGAATGCTTCTATCCCTCTCTTGATGGCACCTTGGCTCTTGTCGCCGCCTCCGGAGGACATGAGGGATCTTCCTCTGATAGGGGCGATGCTGGAGGTGGTGAGGGCGACTTTCCGCTCCTCGGATCTTGCACCGCTGCCATCCCCGATAACCCCGGTCATCGGCAACCCCGACTTTACCCCAGGCCTAACAAGTAGAGGGGTGCGACGACTGCCACAGCATGGGAAATCTCAAGTGGCAGATATCTGGCCACAGGGCAGACTCCCCACTCTTGCGAAAATCGCCAGGCTCTTGGACCCGGCCCTGGACAATCTGAGCCCCTATCAAGTTAAACACTTTTCACAGTCCCTTCAGAGGGCACAATACAACCATCCGACTTTACTTCATTTGAAGTGTTGTGTAGGAAAGGTGAACTCGTTAGGCACACATTGTCCCTACTATACGGGTACTTGCCTGCTGACACAGAGGAACTGCTACCGTTCGATATTCATTCAGCATTGGGAGAAGGACCTTGACAAACTATTTTCCCCACACCAGGTAGTCAAAATATTTCTTCTGGCACACAAATCCTCCATCACCAGCCAATACCAGGAGGTTGGGTACAAAGTTCTTACCCGATGGTATAGAGTACCCCATATATTCCATCAGATGGACAGAGCAACCCTTGACATATGTTGGTGATGTGGAGCGGAGGGAGGCACAATTATCCATATTTTTTGGTCGTGCCCCACACTGCGGTCCTTTTGGGAGGAGGTGACATCCACTATCAAAAATTTAACTTCGGTTGACCTGAAAGATAATCCGGCCGCCTGTCTTTTGCACCTGACGGAGAAGCCCCTTCGTAAGTACAAGAAAACCCTTATGAAATATAAACAAAAATGCAGCGCTTAATAATGTCCAGTATTAAAAAAGTATTTTGCAAGAAAAGGAGATCCCAGTACCAGGCTTCAGTGTAAAGGGTAGGCACACCACACCACAGTGAGCACTCCGGCTGCTTACCAGAAAGCCCCTGGGGCGACACATATATAGGATAGTACTAGCATCCAGTCATCCAGAATACAGGAATCTCCCTCAAACACTTCAACAACAATTGGCTGTTAAACCATCGATAAGGATATGTCCCAAACGAACAAACTTTCAAATGGCCAAAGAGGAGCATCCACTGCAGACAGTACCTCAATGTTCAGGGGCAAAGGATAATCCACAATAGTGAAGCCCGTTTGGCATAAAACATATATTTTATTAAAATTATACTCACATTCAAGTAAAAGTTACAGATCGGATATAAAACATGAACCGCGGTATCAAGAAGCGTCCTGGGCGTGACGAAACGGTCACTTGACGCGTTTCATTCAATCGAATCTCTTCAGAGGCGCCTCAACCCTTACTTGAATGTGAGTATAATTTTAATAAAATATATGTTTTATGCCAAAGGGGCTTCACTATTGTCCCTCTTTGTCCTGTCCTTCTCTTCTTTCTCCTGTCTTGTAACAAACTAGGTTACAGTAAAAGTAAATTGGTGGACTTCTTGGGAGAGGAATGCACACAGAAGCTTAATAACTGATCAATGCATGGCACCAGGCTTTTGGAAATGCGTGTGGGTGTGCTCGCTCCGATCTCTGGATGTCCATCATTTTCCTAGCTGGCATTTTCGTATCAATGTTTGTTGATTTTTGAATATCTATATGCTGGGGTCTGGCAAGCCCCCTGGTTAATTCTGATTAAAGTGTTTTTTGATGACGCAAAGACATTTTGTAACTGTCAACAAATTTTCAAGGATCATGTGTATATAAGCCGACGGAGATCTTCCATTTCGTGGAGGCCAGACGGCTTCTTTGTTCTGTTAAGTGATATGTGAACTAATGTGGTCTGATGTTTGTTTTTGGAATACTTTGCCATAATAAAAAGAATTTAAAAAAGTGCCCACTCACCTTCAATGCAGAACTATCCACCACAGTACTACTTCACCCGCTAGATGTTGCCAGTTTTCAAGGTTGAATGGTACTTGGGCTTCGGGTAACAGAACTCAAGCCTGGCAACTGACAACTCAGGCACCCAGTGCAACAGAGTTAATACACTCAAAAAGATCCTATAAGCGCTACAACCAGAGCTAATGTCATTGTTAGGAAAGTTGATATCCTCATGTGTGGATGTTGAAGGAAAACAGAGCTGCTGACGACCACTGGAATGGTAAATAGCTTGATGCAACTTGAAGACAGCGCTCAATGGAACCTTCAAAGTCACTAGTACATTGTATAAAAAATTGGTTTATTAAACCTTGGATAGTGCATAGCAAGGAATACATAAAAACAAGAATCAATCCAGAAATGATTGCAGGGGGGTAGACATTGCAGAGGGGTTCTTTCAACAAAGTGGGGTTCTTTAAATAAGTGGGCACTTCAGTTCTTGCAACCATCCATCCATCCATCTGAACGCTGCTTCCACCCAAAAACTGAACCATTGCAATCTGCCTATGCCTTTTAACATTGGTATGTCTGTATTGTGATCGCTCCACCCAAAAACTGAACCATTGCAATCTGCCTATGCCTTTAACATTGGTATGTCTGTATTGTGATCGCTCCACCCAAAAACTGAACCATTGCAATCTGCCTATGCCTTTTAACATTGGTATGTCTGTATTGTGATCGCTCCACCCAAAAATTTAAACCATTGCAATCTGCCTATGCCTTTTAACATTGGTATGTCTGTATTGTGATCGCTCCACCCAGAAACTGAACCATTGCAATCTGCCTATGCCTTTTAACATTGGTATGTCTGCTTATACTAGCTTCATCTTTCTTAAACTGAACACTGAATGACTGTTTAAATGTCTTTGCTGAACTGCTCTTGTCACTGCTGTTTAAATTACATCTGTAGCCATGTTCAATAACACTGTTTATTTAGCCTATAGCCTTACCTAAATTTATGGTTTTCTTATCTTTACAATTTTGGCCTGTGTTGCATATTGATTGCAGTTTTAGAAGTTTTAATGGGATAGCTATGTGCCTTATATCATCTCCTAATTGATTAATTGTTTACCTCCACCCCCACCCATCACAGTATAAAACCACGCCTTGCGTATGGGGGAAGCATTGCAGGGGGTAGACATTGCAGAGGGGTTCTTTCAACAAAGTGGGGTTCTTTAAATAAGTGGGCACTTCAGCGATTTGCACAAAGCGCATACTACCAAGAAACTACTTTATCACCAGACTACAGGTAACCTCATTTCCAAAACACTTTCCTCTCTAGAACATGCAGACCTTTCCTCTCCTATTCACAATAGCAGCCTCTCTCCTCAAACTATCTTTTCTTCACCCCTCTTCCCCACCCCACAATCTGTACATATCATCCTCACTTCTCCCCTCTCCCTATTACTGCACTCATCACCTCTTTCTAACTCTATGCCCACATGATAACAAAACCAGGATGCTCAAACACGTCCCCTCATATAAATCATATTCCCATATTACTTCCCTTTCTCTTCTGCTTCTCCTAGCCTCTGGAGATATTTCCCCAAACCCTGGGCCTCTCTCATTTAACACCCAACATGCCCACCACCACCACCCCACACCCTCTGGCAGTAGTCGCAATCTACACAATTTAATCTCCATCCTCCTTCTTCCCAAAACCACCCTCCCCTTACGCTGTGCCCTCTGGAACGCCCGCTCTGTCTGCAACAAGCTCACCGCCGTTCACGACCTATTTCTCACTAATTCCTTTCATCTACTTGCTATCACCGAAACCTGGCTCCACTAATGCGATTCTCCTTCTCCTGCTTCCCTCTCCCATGGTGGCCTTCTCTGGACTCACTCCCCTAGGCCTAATGGACGCAAGGGAGGTGGAGTGGGATTCCTCTTATCCCCACAGAGCACCTTTCAGGTTCTTCACTCTCCTCCCTCTTTGTCACTCTCATCATTTGAAGCCCACTGTATACGTCTATTCTCTCCAACCTCCCTAAGAATTGCTGTGATCTACCGGCCTCCTGGACCGCTGTCAACTTTCCTTGATGAATTTTCTGCCTGGCTACCCTTCCTCTCTTCTGAAATTCCCACAATCCTTCTTGGGGACTTCAACATCCCACTTAACATGAACACTACTGCTACTTCTAAATTTCTTAGTCTAACTTCCTCATTTGACCTAAACCAATGGGTACAGGCTCCTACTCACACTGATGGGAACACCCTCGACCTTGTCCTCTCCTATCTATGCACTCCATGCAACTTCTCCAACAATCCTTTTCCCCTCTCTGACCACCACCTTATTAGTTTCTCTCTCTCCCTGTCTTGCACCACCTTCCCCTCCAATCGCCTTACCGTTACCCGTAGAAACCTTCGCCAACTCAACACTTCTCTCCTCTATTCTGCTACTGACCACCTCTATGAAAAAATCTCACCCTTGTCCTGCCCCAGCCAAGCCACTGCCATCTACAATAAATCCTTGTCCTCCACCCTGGACAAGCTTGCTCCCCTCACCACACACAAAATCAGGCCTTGACCCCTGCAACCCTGGCAAACAAACAACGCCAGGAACCTCAAAAAGCATAGCCGCGCCCTTGAGCGTCTGTGGCACAAGACTAAGTCCCTCAAAGACTTCAACCAATACAAAACTGCCCTCCATAAATACAATTCTCACCTCCACACTGCCAAGCAGACCAATTTTATCACTCTTATTAACACCTTCTCATCCAGTCCCCGTCAACTCTTCTCTACATTTAACTCCCTACTTCGTCCTCCACCGCTTCCGCCCACTAACTCACTCACTGCCCAGGAGGTTGCTAACCACTTCAAAAGCAAGATTGACACAATTCGTGACGAAATCTCCACTCTACAGGCATCCTCCCCAGTAGACACCCCATGTCAACAAGCACAATCGACATCCTTATTCAAACCTGCTACTATAAACGAGGTTGCTAAACTCCTTTCTAATGCCCACCTAACCACCTGTCCACTGGACCCTATTCCCTCTCAAATACTACGCTCACCCTCTGACTCTATCCTGCACTCTCTAACTCACATCTTCAATCTCTCACTCTCTTCTGGCATCTTCCCCAAGGCTCTAAAACATGCATTGGTCACCCCCATACTCAAAAAGCCATCCCTGGACCCTACCGATCTAAACAATCTGCGCCCTATCTCCTTGCTCCCCTTTTCTTCCAAACTCCTGGAACGCCTCGTCTACAACCAACTGAGTGACCACCTTATTAAGAATAACCTACTGGACCCCCTTCAATCTGGATTTTGCCCTCAACATTCCACAGAAACTCCCCTTCTTAAACTCACAAATGACCTACTAACTGCAAAAACCAATGGACACTTCTCTATACTCCTACTCCTGGATCTTTCGGCTGCCTTTGATACTGTCGACCACCCCCTCCTCCTCAAAAAGCTTTACTCCCTCGGTCTTCGTGACTGTGCTCTTCAGTGGCTCTCGTCCTACCTATCCCACCGCACTTTCAGCGTAACCTACAATTCTACCTCCTCCTCTCCTCTTCCCTTCTCTGTTGGGGTCCCCCAAGGTTCCGTTCTAGGACCCCTCTTATTTTCAATATACACCTCTTCCCTGGGTCGGCTGATTGCCTCCCACGGCTTTCAATATCATTTCTACGCTGACGATACCCAAATCTACCTCTCCACCCCCCAACTCACTCCATCAGTCTCCTCACGTATCACTAGCTTATTAACAGACATATCTGCCTGGATGTCCCACCACTTTCTTAAACTTAACTTGTCCAAAACTGAACTCAAAATATTTCCTCCCCCACGTTCCAGTTCCCCCGACTTATCTGTCAAGAGCAATGGCACAACCATCCACCCATCCCCACGTGTCAGGGTGCTTGGTGTTATCCTGGACTCTGAACTCTCCTTTTGGCCCCACATACAATCACTTTCTAAGGCTTGCCGTCTCAATCTCCACAACATTGCTAAAATACGTCCCTTCCTAACCAATGAGACCACAAAGCTCCTGATTCACTCCCTGGTCATCTCTCGTCTCGACTACTGCAACTCCCTCCTCACTGGTCTACATTTAAATAGACTAGCCCCTCACCAGTCCATCATGAATGCCGCTGCCAGACTCATCCACCTTACAAACCGCTCAACGTCTGCTACATCACCAACCTTGTCTCAAAATACCAACCTAACCGTCCTCTTCGCTCCTTCCAAGACCTCCTGCTCTCCAGCTCCCTCATCACCTCCTCTCATACTCGCCTCCAAGACTTCTCCCGAGCCTCTCCCATCCTTTGGAACTCCCTACCCCAATCGGTCAGAATGTCCCCAAATCTATCCACCTTCAAGCGATCCCTGAAAACTTTTCTCTTCAGGGAAGCCTATCCTGCCACCACCTAATAACTACACTCAATCAGCTCATCCCCCGCAGTTTACTGCCCTTTTGTATCATTTAACCCTCCCTCCTAGATTGTAAGCTCTAACGAGCAGGGTCCTTTGATTCCTCCTGTATTGAATTGTATTGTAATTGTACTGTCTGCCCTAATATTGTAAAGCGCTGTGCAAACTGTCGGCGCTATATAAATCCTGTATAATAATAATAATAAAAATGACAAAAATTAAAATGGAAATCAGCAATAGACACCAATGTTGGTAATAAGCCGGATGCTGGGTGAACCAATGTACCACAGCTCTGGGGACCCGGACTGTGGTGACCTGTAAACGTCCTGGGTGATAGAAATGGGGCACTAAGGGATCCTCAGTGAAAAAAAAAAAAAAGGTTGCTGTGTGAGAACAGTCGTTGTGCCCAGTCACATGGACAACAATAAGCTAAAAATTTAAGCGATGGGGTGTCCCCAACTGTGGTGGCCTATGGAAGAGTGTAGATGGGGAGGACTGAGGCCACAAACATGGATCTGGGTATAGTTATGGCTGGAGAGGAAACAAAGACCAGATGTTATGAGGCTGGCTGTACGGTGCCCCCTTAGGGAGATAACCGTGGTGCTCAGACATGTGGCTGCTCGGATGGATGACTGACAAGTCCTGGTGACCGCAACGTACTGACCTGGGGATGAGTGTCGGCACGAATGGATGGTATGTGACGGGCGGTCAACATGGGCAGTGTTGTGCATCCGACTGCGGGACTCGTATCCTAGGAGGTGCAATCCTTCCTGGAGTGGTAGAGTGTGATGTGTGAGAGCCGGGTCCGAAGGTTCAGACGCGCTGGGTGACGTCAGCCCAGACGCGATGATGAGCTGCAGAGCAATGGGGTGACTCCTGGTGGTAGAAAGTGCAAAGCGGCTGGATGGTGTGCTGCAATTGATGAAAGCCCAGGCTAGCCGTGACTTACATGTTTCGAGCAGCTGCTCTTTATCAAAGTCACGGGATAGACGGCTGCCTCTGATTTATCTGAGTTAGAAAGGAGGGAACCAGGGTTGTAATTAGAGCCTGCTATAAGTGTCATATCACATTAGTGCAAACATATTGCTAAATTGTAAAAGGGGAAGAAGAAAAAGGAGGGGGGAAGCCATGGTAGGATTTGGAAAAATTGAAATAATTAAATACTGACTATACATAAAATAAAAAAATGAATACAAACATATACATCTTGTCAGTGAAGGGTAATATCAGAATTCAAAAGTAAATAGAATAGTGAAATGGTAATGTGAAAAGTTATATATGACAATGTGTGGCTGAAAATAATTTATACAATCATATGTATGTCAAGGTCCTCATTGAGGCCATTCGGCGAGAGGGACCCCAACAGGTAGATCCAAAAGGTCGCCCTCTTGCAAAGGAGAGAGTATCTCTCGTTCTCCGTGAGTGCCCACCTCGGAATAGTCTCGATGGCGAACACTTCTAAGCACCTGATATCCTTATTGCGCACCTGCAAAAAGTGACTTGGGACACTATGTTCATCCCGTCCCTTTTGGATAAGTCTGCGATGTTCCCCTTTTCTGGTTTGTAGCGCACGTGTTGTGCGACCTACATAGAGGAGATTACAGGGGCATCGCAAAATGTAAACAACAAATTCCGTCGAGCAGGTTATGTATTGCCGGATACAGAATGTGATACCCTTGTTGGTGACAAATTCAGAGCGTCCATGTTGAATAAATTGACAAGTGAGGCAGCCTCTCTTACGGCACTGGAACACACCTACTCTATGGTCGAAAGAGCTACCAGTGGCGAAGAGGGACCCTCTCCTAAGTTTTTGTAATTTGCTAGGCGCAAGAGTGTTTTTTACAGTCCGGGCTCTCCTAAAAGTAATTTGAGGTTTGGGGGGGTAACGCAGGTGCTAAACGTTGATCAAGCAAGAGAATTCCATAATGTTTATGGATGATTTCTGAAATGGATTTACATTTGGTGTTGAAGGTGGACACGAACCTAGCAGTATTAGTGTTATGTTTATTGACTCCATTTCCAGATTTTGTCACTTGGTCCATATGGGTCTGAAAAGCTCTATTGACTAGATCTGTGGGGTACCCCTTTTCTAAGAATTTCGTCTGCATGATTTTACCTTGTGCGATATAATCCTCCGATTTGGAACAGTTCCTTCTCTCTGGAACTGTCCATTCGGAACATTATTCTAACAGGTGGGATGGTGGCAACTGGTAAAGTCCAAATAAGAGTTACCGGCAGTAGGTTTAATGTGATTGCTGGTGATTATGGTTCCTTGATCATGCCCGAGGACTAGGTCCAAGAATACCAATTCGGCTGAGTCCAGTACATGTGTAAATGTGAATCCTAGATCATTATCATTGCAGTGGGCCACGAAGGAGGAGAAGGCCACCGGGTCCCCATCATATATAGATGACATCTTACTCATTTGGTTTATATAGATGACATCTTACTCATTTGGAATATTTAGATGACATCTTACTCATTTGGAGTGGGGACCCGGTGGCCTTCTCCTCCTTCGTGGCCCACTGCAACCATAATGAGCTAGGATTCACATTTACATATGTACTGGACTCTGCGGAATTGGTATTCTTGGACCTAGTCCTCGGGCATGATCAAGGAACCATAATCACCAGCAATCACATTAAACCTACTGCCGGTAGCTCTTATTTGGACTTTACCAGTTGCCACCATCCCACCTGGAAGAATAATGTTCCGAACGGACAGTTCCAGAGACTGAGAAGGAACTGTTCCAAATCAGAGGATTATATCGCACAAAGTAAAATCATGCAGAGGAAATTCTTAGAAAAGGGGTATCCCACAGATCTAGTCCATAGAGCTTTTCAGACCCATACGGACCATGTGACAAAATCTGGAAATGGGGTCAATAAACATAACACTAATACTGCTAGGTTCATGTCCACCTTCAACACCAAATATAAATCCATTTCAAAAATCATCCATAAACATTATGGAATTCTCTTGCTTGATCAACGTTTAGCACCTGCGTTACAACCCAAACCTCAAATTACTTTTAGGAGAGCCCGGACTGTAAAAAACAGTCTTGCGCCAAGCAAATTACAAAAACTTAGGAGAAGGCCCCTCTTCGCCACTGGTAGCTATTTTGACCATAGAGTAGGTGTGTTCCAGTGCCATAAGAGAGGCTGCCTCACTTGTCAATTTATTCAACATGGACACTCTGAATTTGTCACCAACAAGGGTGTCACTTTCCGTATCAGGCAGTTCATAACCTGCTTGACGGAATTTGTTGTTTACATTTTGCGATGCCCCTGTAATCTCCTCTATGTAGGTCGCACAAAACGTTCACTACGAACCAGAATAGGGGAACATCGCAGACTTATCCAAAAGGGACGGGATGAACATAGTGTCCCACGGCACTTTTTGCAGGTGCACAATAAGGATATCAGGTGCTTAGAAGTGTTTGCCATTAAGGCTATTCTGAGGGGGACACTCACGGAGAACGAGAGATACTCTCTCCTTTGCAAGAGGGAGACCTTTTGGATCTACCTGTTGGGGTCCCTCTCGCCGAATGGCCTCAATGAGGACCTTGACATACATACGATTGTATAAATTATTTGCAGCCACACATTGTCATATATAACTTGTCACCTTACCATTTCATCAGTAGTCAAGTACATGACAAATTGTTACCATTTATTTTTCAGTTCATGGTATTGTCTGCTCATTCTGCGAGTCCACCTGTTCATAATTTCACTATTCTATTTCCTTTTGGATTTCTCATATTACCCTTCATTGACAAGATGTATATGTTTGTATGCATTTTTTTTTTTTTAATGTATAGTCAGTATATAATTCTTTCAATTTTTCCAAATCCTACCATGGCGGGGGGGGGGGGGGGGGGGGGGGGGGGGGGGGGGGGGGGGG
>BLSH010151671.1:1162504-1211429 GCA_018402905.1 Glandirana rugosa | reverse complement strand
GACCCCTACTCACAGCCGTACTCGCCTACCATACGCTGCCCGCCAGTTGCACCAACACGTAGGCTGACGCCCTGAGCATAAGATCCTCCACGTTAGGAAGGGCCCCACCATCTCACACTACACACTCTCGGCCCAGGCTTCCAAGTTTGCACGACCCATTGCAGTCGGGTCTAGGCAACTACTCGACGTCTCGTTACCCCACTGAGGACCACCATCTTTCGCGTTTCGCCGACCTACCACACGACGTTAACTACTTTCGGGCCCGATCGGCACTGAATGTACAAAGCGGGTCGACGAGAAAGAGTTTCAGTGCCCTATCTGCCGACGGAGACTAAATAGACTCAATCTTCCGTCCCCCCCTCCCCTCCCTTGGTCCCAACATTAATCTCGGACCGTATTACTAATTGGGAAACATATATGTCAGATATTGACAGTATAGTGTAATCACGTTTGTATAACGATTTAACATTTTCCCCTTCTTCTTTTCCCCCCCCCCCCCTCGGTACCATCCTAAACCTTTTTAACTTTCTTAATATATGACTGATATGTAATAATTACAACCCTGGTTCCCTCCCCTCCCCCCCTGCCTTCTAACTCAGATAAATCAGAGGCAGCCGTCTATCCCGTGACTTTGAGAAAGAGCAGCTGGGCGAAACATGTAAGTCACGGCTAGCCCGGGCTTTCATCAATTGCAGCACACCATCCAGCCGCTTTGCGCTTTCTACCACCAGGAGTCACCCCATTGCTCTGCAGCTCATCAACGGATCTGGGCTGACGTTACCCAGCACGTTTGAACCTTCGGACCCGGCTCTCACACATCACACTCTACCACCCCGGGAAGGATTGCACCTCCTAGAATACGAGTCCCGCAGTCGGATGCACAACCACGTTGACCGCCCGTCGCATACCATCCGCTCATGCCGACACTCATCCCCAGGTCAGTACGTTCCGGTCACCAGGACTTGTCAGTCATCCATCCGAGCAGCCACATGTCTGAGCACCACGGTTATCTCCCTAAGGGGGCACCGTACAGCCAGCCTCATCTGGTCTCTGTTTCCTCTCCAGCCATAACTATACCCAGATCCATGTTTGTGGCCTCAGTCCTCCCCATCCACACTCTTCCATAGGCCACCACAGTTGGGGACACCCAATCGCTTACATTCCAGCTCATTGTTGCCCATGCGACCGTGCACAATGACTGTTCTCACACAGCACTTTTTTTTTTTCCGCTGTGGATCCCTTAGTGCCCCATTTCTTTTACCCAGGACTGAGACAAGTAACAGGCGCCTCAATAGTCCATAAAATAGTCAGAGGAAATATATAAAAAGGGGGGGTCCGGTATCTACACTCAGGGTTGCTCTCAAATGGGAGGAAGCCAAATTCGCACCTGTAAACAAAAAACAAAGGGGAGGCGCCTCTAAGTGTGAGGGCAGTCGCGCTCTTTCATCAGGCTCTGAGCCTGATGAAAAGAGTGCGACTGCCCTCACATCGCGGTCTGAACGCTCTGAAATGCCTTGCGAACCGATGACATCATCCTGCTGCAACCAGTGCAGCCAGCATCCCAAGTCTCTCTCTGGAGTTCCCCGAACGTTCGTTCCTAGTATGGACGGCTCCGCAAATGGACGGCTCCTTCTGGAAGGCTGTTTCCTAGGTCTCGGGAATTGATGCTGAATATCACATCGGTCGAGTACTCTCCCGGTATTCTGTGTCTTACGTTTTAACCTTATGTGAGTAGCCATTTGGCTTATGTTTTTTAATAAACTTTTAAACGGTTTACACTAAGAGGCGCCTCCCCTTTGTTTTCTATCACCCAGGTCGTTTACAGGTCACCCAGCATCCGGCTTATTACCAACATTGGTGTCTATTGCTGATTGCCATTTAAATTTTTATTGTTTATGAATTAATTCTTGTTTTTATGTATTCCTTGCTATGCACTATCCAAGGTTTAATAAACCAATGTTTTATACAATGTACTGGTGACTTTGAAGGTTCCATTGAGCGCTGTCTTCAGCTTGCACCCAGTGCAACAGAGTAGTAGGAAAAATAAAGTCTTATGCTCCTTTATACCTGGATGTACTGGGTATTTCATAGGGTTCTAGAAACAGGGAGGCAGGTAAGCACAAGGAAGGTAAATATCAGCAACAGATGAGGGCAGGCTGTCCAGAGAACCCATTAGATTGCTCTGAAGGTGCAGGTCCACCTTAACAAAGTGTCACAAACCAGCTGTCTCAGTTACAGGCCAGCTTGACTGCCATGTCAGTAAACGAGCAGTGTTGCAAACTATTTATTGTAAAACGCTTAATATAATATATTGTCAGAGAAACATTGCAGTTCATACAAGACAGTATTTGTAGTAAACTGTAAAGTCAGTTCAAAGGTTACATAGACTTTGAAATAATGACATGCAGTTAATGAGACAGAAAAACTGCAACGCTTCATAGTGCCATTTCAGTGAATGTCTGGACAAAAGAAAAAAAGGATAATTGTAACAAGAAATTTAGAGGGCACAGTGGTCTCAGAAGGCTGGAACAAAGGAGGAAACTACACAAATAGATCTGCTGGCTCTAGCAGACTGAGCCACAGGGAATTGGTATAAGGTCAGGCTAATGGGCTACAGAAACCTATAAAAAAAATAGAAGGTCTTGCAATTTAGACAATGGCCATTCTTTAGCTAGTGAGAATGTAAATGATAACAAAGAAATAAAATGCACCTAAATACACATCAGTGATGGAAAATCTTTTCCATATGTACCAAGTTTTGGCATCACATTTGTAGCATGGAAACTTGCTGCCTACTAAATGAGATGTACTTTGCCTCACAATGCATGAACCTATGTAGGTTGTACTTCATTATCTGCATGCTTCAGGCAGGCCTCTACATTGTTACTTCTTTGGAGCTCTGGTACTCCACCCACCATCCCAATATCCAATAAGTGGCCAGCTCTTACAGGAAACCACTATTTTACAAGAATCTAAGTAATAGAGATGTTGTAGAGCAGGCGTGTCCAAGAACGGTCCACAAACTCAGTTTTGCCGTTATTCACATGCCTTGTTTTAACAGGATATACAGTTGTATGCAAAAGTTTAGGACTCCCTGACAATTTCCATGATTGTCATTTATAAATATTTGGGTGTTTGGAGCAGCAATTTCATTTTGATCCATCAAATAACTGAAGGACACAGTAATATTTCAGTAGTGAAATGAGGTTTATTGGATTAACAGAAAATGTGCAATATGCATCAAAACTAAATTAGACAGGTGCATAAATTTGGGCACCCCAACAGAAAAATCACATCAATATTTAGTAGAACCTCCTTTAGCAGAAATAACAGCCTCTAGGCGCTTCCTATAGCCTGTAATGAGTGTCTGGATTCTAGATGAATGCATTTTGGACCATTCCTCCTTACAAAACATCTCCAGTTCAGTTAGGTTTGATGGTTGCCGAGCATGGACAGCCAACTTCAAATCACCCTATGGATGTTCAACGATATTCAGGTTTGGGGACTGGGATGGCCATTCCAGAACATTGTACTTGTTCCTCTGCATAAATGCCCAAGTAGATTTTGAGCAGTGTTTTGGGTCGTTGTCTTGTTGAAATATCCAGCCCCGGCATAACTTCAACTTTGTGACTGATTCCTCAACATTATTCTCAAGAATCTTCTGATATTGAGCGGAATCCATGCGACCATCAACTTTAACCAGATTCCCAGTACCAGCACTGGCCACACAGCCCCACAGCATGATGGAACCTCCACTAAATTTTACTGTGGGTAGCAAGTGTTTTTCTTGGAACGTTGTGTTCTTTTGCCACCATGCATAACGCCCCTTGCTATGACCAAATAACTCAATCTTTGTTTCATCAGTCCACAGCACCTTATTCCAAAATGAAGCTGGCTTGTCCAAATGTGCGTTTGCATACCTCAAGCGACTCCGTTTGTGGCGTGTGTGCAGAAAAGGCTTCTTTCACATCACTCTCCCATACATCTTCTCCCTGTGCAAAGTGCTCTGAATTGTTGAACGATGCACAGTGACACCATCTGCAGCAAGTTGATGTTGTAGGTCTTTGGAGGTGGTATGTGGCCTGTTTTTGACCGTTCTCACCATCCTTCGCCTTTGCCTCTCCAATATTTTATGTGGCCTGCCAATTCTGGCCTTAACAAGAACTGTGCCTGTGGTCTTCCATTTCCTCACTATGTTCCTCACAGTGGACACTGACAGCTTATATCTCTGCTATAACTTTTTGTAGCCTTCCCCTAAACCATAATGTAGAACAATCTTTGTTTTCAGGTCATTTGAGAGTTGTTTTGAGGCCCCCATGTTGCCACTCTTCAGAAGAGAGTCAAAGAGAACAACTTGCAATTGGCCACCTTAAATACCTTTTCTCATGATTGGATGCACCTGTCTATGAAGTTCAAGGCTTAATGAGCTCACCAAACCAATTGTGTGTTCCAATTAATCAGTGCTAAGTAGTTACAGGTATTCAAATCAACAAAATGACAAGGGTGCCCAAATGTATGCACCTGTCTAATTTCGTTTTGATGCATATTGCACCTTTTCTGTTAATCCAATAAACCTCATTTCACTACTGAAATATTACTGTGTCCTTCAGTTATTTGATAGATCAAAATGAAATTGCTGATCCAAACACCCAACTATTTATAAATGACAATCATGGAAATTGTCAGGGGTTCCCAAAATTTTGCATACAACTGTATATTTGACACAGCAATTAAATATTAGTCAGTGAGTTGTATTGGATACGAATGATCAAAAAAAAAATGTTGAATAAAATATTACATTCTTTTCTGCTCCTTGATAACCGGATGTTTCTGTTTCTTGGTGAATTATCTGGTCCCCTGACCTATGCTGCCACCTTTTGGATTTTGTATGGCTCCTATACCTTGGAGTATCCTATAGAGCCACCCTTCCATGAATGCTCCTGGCTGGCTGTGGGCTACAATGCAGTGTGTCTATTAACCACTTAAAGAAGAAGTAAACCCTGATGGGTTTTACTTCCTTTTTAGTTCCCTGCAAAGTAAACGCATAATGTGCTTGTATAGAGTCTGTCACAATACATTTTTTTATTGCAGATCTTTTGTCCAACATTTTTGCTATGTGCATTCAGAGGTGCACCTTGGAGGAAATAGGGGGCATCAACAGCAACATTATTTGGATATTGTATGCCAAACTATGAACACACCATAAACATTGAACATCAGAGCATAATCAGTTAGTAGGTTCATAGATGGCTATCACGCATGTAAATGCGAACATTGGCACACATTCATTCAGATGTGGAAACATACATGACCCATTCATATAGTTTTTCTCTGCTCTTCATTTCATTTAGTAAATCAGCTTCATTGAATCAAGCAGGAGTGTGGAGCAGATACCTTTCTTGTTCTTTCTTCTTGGATGCAGTTTAATGAAGACACAGACAAAGTGAATATAAAAGTAGCAATGTTTAGACTAGTCTGGGACTGTTAATGTAGCTTCCAGAGCACAGGAATAGATTATATTGGCACAGTTGCTTGGTGTATATATATATATATATATATATATATATATATATATATATATATATATATATTTTAAGGTGATACTAAACCTTTTTCTTACCTAAATTTAAAAATATGCTATACTTACCTGCATCGTGCAAGGATATTGCATAGAGAGGTGGCAAGCTGGCTGTTGAGTGGGCACTCATGCTAGCATGCTACCGAGCCAGGCTGTGTGTGTCCATAGGCACAAACACATCCTGTATATACCTTTGGAATGAAAACATGGACTTTCGAGGCATCAATAGTAAGAGCAAAAGATCTTTATTTGTAACAATTCACATACAATGATATAAAGAACAATTAAAACCATTGCTGCAGTATCCTACAGTTTTACATTGACATCTCCAGTCACTGGCAAGGGTCATGGACTATGGCGGCTGGGATAGAATATTGAAATGCTAAGCAAGCTCTACATGTTTCGCAATAACGCTTCTTTAGGCGCTTATTTACATTTTTCTGCATGTAATAAAGAGACAGCAATGAATAAATACATATAAACATATACCATGTGAGTTTTCATTTGTATTATTTGTAAACAATAGATCATATTAGAGTTGTGTCCAAGATCCACAGACCAGGAAGTGTATGCAATTAGGCTGGGGACAGATATGGGGACCCGCCAGGTATCCTAAAGGTGCAAACCAATAACGATCACATCAGGGGTGATATTCCTAAAAAAAGAATAGGACAGACACTTGGCCATGCCCCTGCTCTTCTCCTCACAGGATTTGACTGACAACAGCAGGAGCCTATGCTCTCAGTGTGTCCTGGAACAGTTAGTGGGGCGTTTTTTTTAGCTTAATACATATAGTGCATTAAGGTAGAAAAAAAAATGTAAGCTTTACAAGCATTTAAAAGAATGTGTAAACGCAACATTTTCATATTCCTGATATGTGACTGCTGTAGCGTGGACTTGTATGATCTCTTTGTATTGCTTCCTTTGTGTGAAATCCATGGTGTTCCTGTCATTCCCTTTGCTTTCCTATCAAAAAATTAGCCACACTAAGCAGCAAAACACAGCATGGTCAGTTCTCTAGCTGTGCTGGAAACAGGCTGCTCTCCTCCAATGATTAGACTTGCCCATACCCCACTCCCCCCCTTGCATAGCCAGTCACTGGGAAGATCAGGGATCAGAGAACAAAGGTAAAAAGGGGTATTTATGTTTTATACCTATATCCAAATGTTTTGCCTTTAATTTCTATTTTAAACGGAATGAGTTGTTTTGCAAGGTGATCATGTATAATCACTTTAAGCGCTGAGGTTTAAAACTGCACTCATTCTTTAATACTTTGTGTGCGTATTCTGCAACACCTTGACTAGCATTTTATTACCTTAAGAAACTATTTGAGTGTTAACTAAGTGATCAGGAATTACTTTATCACCTTGTAGAAGTATTTTATGTATTTGGAGAGGATACTGGTTTCAGTGCTTTAAAGTCTGAGTGTCATTTATCAATCTGTCACATCAGCGACCCATATAGACCTCCAGTAATATCTTGAGCTGTCTTGGGACAAGGATACGGAGAAGCAATCTGGACAACTACAGAAAAGAAATTTGAGATTAACGATCTTAGATTTTTTCACAAGCTCCTAAATGGCAAACTGGTAGCTGTATTTTTAACAAATGAAATCATTTACCTTTCCACTGTTGAAAAATTTTTGATTGTTGACCAAGTTAACAAAGTCTTAGTAAGGCTTCATGTACACTGTCAGCTCCTGGCTGCAGAAAAAACGCGGCAAACCACGTTTTTGCCACGCTTTGCATTTTCACGCAGCTAAAGCATTAATATACTGAACATGATTCTTTCAGGTTCAGGTAAGGAAGGTTTAACCTCACCTAAATGCGGAAGCTCTAAACTCTGCTAAAAGCTTATGTGTGAGATAACCAGGGGGCCAGGCGCATAACTGTGGACAAGGATGCCTATGGAGGAATGGTGTGAAGATCCGGCCACTGCTCCAAAATGTATTAGACCAAATGAGCTACAACAAAAATTCAACACAAGGAGCGTTGTTCCAGTAATTAATAAACAATGTGAGTGAAGTAAAAAGCATCTTTAATAACAGATGTACCCATTCATTATCACAAACAAATGATTAAGCAGAAAGTGCCTTGAAAGCACAGTGACTCATGGCTGGACTGATCAGCCCTGTCCCATCCCCTTGACCATCAGGAACGGAGTGTGCCCTTCCTGGGCTTTAAAATTACATCTTGGAGTACTTGGGCTCCTTTAAACCCTCCTCCATCTGGCAATTTGGCAAGCTGAGATTGGGAGCCCTTACCTGCACCTTCAGGGCACGCCGTCCCTGTTATTATACAGCATCAGGGTTTGCGACAGCCATCCATTCCTCCGGTACTGCAGAGGATAATATGTTAGCCGTGAGTCACTGTGCTTCCAAGGCACTTTCTACTTGATCATTTGTTCGTGATAATGAAGGAATACATCAGTTTTTAAAGATAGATACTTTTTTACTTCACTTACATTGTTTGTTTATCAATGTACTGGAACAGCACTCCTTGTGTTGAATTTTTAAAAGCTTATGTGTACATGGACATATAGGCTTTTATGGAGTTGATTTAAAAAAAAAAGCCGAAAGATACTAAACTCAAGTTCAGGAGCTGCCGGTAGCTGCCAGTGTACATGAAGCCTAATCCTTGCTATGCTAAGCTCAACCCCCACTGTTTAACATGTCAGAACCTTTACTGACCACTGATTTGGTGAGTAAAATAGGTACTTCCAAGCACGCGGTAATCCAGTTTTATTGTTAACTTTGACAATGTTTAGTACCTGGAAGGTTCACCCCAACATGGACCATTTGTGTTCTAAGTAATGTGTAAGTGTAACACACAGCTATTTATTGCCTCTGTGAGATCATAGTTCTCCCGGGACAATGGCTTAATCTGCTTTTCCTTCCAGAAGGAGGGCGTACTGCTGACACAGACAGGGCTTGCATCGCCAAGTAGTTGTAGGAGCGGGAATAACAGGTGGAACATGTAACATGTTCCTGAAGCTGAACTTATCCTCTAAAAGAGAAGTATGGCCAAAGATTTGTTGGCCCCATTTCTCTTGTGGGTAACAGAAGGGCACTTACTTTTGCTCTCCTGTGACCCAGAATCAACTGAAATTGGGCTACAGCTCACTGTCAGCTGATGCGGCACAGCCGCTCCAGGCTCTGGAAAGATCCTGACAACTGCCCGACAGATGGCTCTGCTTCTCAGCACGAGGCTGAGACCTGGAGTCAGCTGTGCCCAACCCCTCCCATGCCCGACACTCCACTGAGTGCTGGAGGGGCAGAGAAGAGAGCCATGAATGACAGTCACTGCTCTCCGATCTGGACAAACCGAGAGATCAGCAGTCATATGAGTTCTCGGTGTTAGAGCCAATGTGAGACAGCTGCAACATAGAGGTGAATATACAGTATCTCACAAAAGTGAGTACATTCCTCACATTTTAGTAAATACTTAACTATATCTTTTCATTATTATTATTATTATATAGGATTTATATTGCGCCAACAGTTTGCGCAGGGCTTTACAACATTGGGGCAGACAGTACAATTACAATACAAATTAATACAGGAGGAATCAGAGGGCCCTGCTCGTTAGAGCTAACAATCTAGAAGGGAGGGTCAAGAGGGACAAAAGGTAATAACTGTGGGGGATGAGTTGATGGAGAAAATGAGAATACAGTTGTTAGGTGTGGGTAGGATAGGTTTATCTGAAGAGAAGGGTTTTTAGGGATCGTCTAAAAGATAATAGAGTAGAAGATAATTGGACAGTTTGGGGTAAGGTGTTCCATAGGATTGGAGAGGCTCTGGAAAAGTCCTGGAGGCAAGCATGGCAGGAGGTGATGAGGGAGCTAGAGAGCAGGAGATCTTGAGAGGAACGAAGAGAACGAATAGGTTGGTATTTAGAAACCAGGATAGTGATGTAGCTGGGGGCTAAGTTGTGGATGGCTTTGTAAGTAGTTAGTATTTTGAATTTAATTTGTTGGGTGAGTGGAAGCCAGTGGAGGGATTGACAGAGAGGAGTAGCAGAAACAGAGCGATTGGTAAGGTGGAGAAGTCTGGCAGCAGTATTCATGATGAATTGGAGGGGGGATAGCCTATGTAGAGGTAAGCCAATGAGAAGGGAGTTGCAGTAGTCCAGACGAGAGATGACCAGGGAGTGGATTAAGAGCTTTTTGTGTCGTTGGGTAGAAAGGGGCGTATTTTGAAAATGTTGCGGAGGTTGAGGTGGCAAGATTTGGACAGTGATTGGATGTGGGGCTTAAAGGAGAGTTCAGAGTCCAGAACTACACCTAGGACCTTGGCATGCGGGGATGGGCTTATAGTGGTGCCATTGATTTTGACAGAGAGTTTAGGGGAAGGGGCATATGGGGGAGGAAAAATTATAAGTTCGGTTTTGGATAGATTGAGTTTGAGGAAGTGGTGTGACATCCATGTGACAACACTGAAGAAATTATACTTTGCTACAATGTATAGTGAGTGTACAGCTTGTATAATAGTGTAAATTTGCTGTCCCCTCAAAATAACACCCTTAAGTGAAAATGTCCAAATTGGGCCCAAAGTGTCAATATTTTGTGTGGCCACCACTATTTTCCAGCACTGCCTTGGGCATGGAGTTCACTAGAGCCTCACAGGTTGCCACTGGAGTCCTCTTCCACTACTCCATGAAGACATTACGGAGCTGGTGGATGTTAGAGACCTTGCGCTCCTCCACCTTCCATTTGAGGATGCCTCACAGATACTCAATAGCTTTGGTTGACCATGGCGAGACCTGTTCCGAGTGGAACCTGTCCTATTAAATCGCTGTATGGTCTTGGCCACTGTGCTGCAGCTCAGTTTCAGGATCTTGTCAATCTTCTTATAGCCTAGGCCATCTTTATGTAGAGCAACAATTCTCTTTTTCAGATCCTCAGAGAGTTCTTTGCCATGAGGTGCCATGTTGAATTTCAAGTGACCAGCATGAGAGAGTGAGAGCGATAACACACCAAATTTAACACACCTGCTCTCCATTCACACCTGAGACCTTGTAACACTAATAAGTCAAATGACACCGGGGGGGTGGGGGCTAATTGGGCCCAATTTGGACATTTTCTCTTAGGGGTGTACTCACTTTTGTTGCCAGACATTAATGGCAGTGCATTGAGCTATTTTGAGGGGACAGCGAATTTACACTGTTATACAAGCTGTACACTCACTACTTTATGTTGTAGCACAGTGTAATTTCTTCAGTGTTGTCACATGAAAAGATAGAATAAAATATTTACAGAAATGTGAGGGGTGTGCTCACTTTTGTGAGATACTGTATATGCTTATTTTTGTGCAACCAAAACGCCTCCTTTAAACACTAAGGGCAGATGCCAATGTGTAAAGTATTATAGGAAAGGGGACAGTGAGTAAGAAGACACAAAACTAAACAGCTGGTGGGAACAGAGTCAGGATAAGGGGTAGTGAGCTATGGCTAACTGATTTCCCAAGAAATATGGGTAGCATGGGTATCTCAGCCCATCATACTCTTCCTATAAATAAAATACTGTATCACTTTTGGGTGGACTGATCTTAAAAAAAAAAATCCCTGGGGTGTGTTTTTAATACATAGCATTAGCATAGCATTTTTATCCGGACATTAATTTAACCATTGTTCACCCAATCACCTCTTCTTTTAACACACATCTCTACAATGAACTTCCAATAGAGATCACAGACCTTTATTAATGTTCATGTCCGTTTAAATAAAGACAAGAAGGAATTTATTCAAAATATAACACTTTTTAATACACAGAAGGCTGAATACAAGCTGTAAGCGTCATACAAGTACACACACAGTGTTAGAGAAACAGGACTCCATTATGAAATTAATTACAGAGCAATATCCCTTGTCCTCCGTGGTCTTTTGTTCCCTGAAACAATAACATTAAATGGATATTAGGAAGGTAATCTGTGTGTTATAAAATTAAATTTGTTGCATGTGTCCCTTTTTGACTTGTATGTGATCAGTCCATCATACAATACCAGAGAACAGTAATATTAAAAGATTGTGGGAGATGAGCTGTTCACAGTCAATCAGGTTGTAATCTGTTGCCCAATCACATGATCTATGTTCTGCAAGACTATAAGAAGCCAAGAACCATCTCCACCCAAAATTTAGGAAATGTGGACATTATCCTGACACACATCACACATATGCATGGTATGTGTGGCAGGATAACGTTCGCATTTCCTAAATTTTAGAAGCGCTAATACCGCTTATGATCATCAAGATCAATGATCATCAAGATTATTTGCTTTGTATTTCTTCTATTCCGTATAAATGGCTTCATTATTTTGTTAAATGTGACTACAAAACTTGTGTTTGGGAAGCCTGCATTTCCTGTTAATCGAAAAAGCCAATGTTAGGATTTAAACGTTAAATATTCTGCTGTTATTGAAGGCTTATATGGTACAATACTCCGCTGGTACACCAGTGAGGAAACACATTATTTCATGCCCAGCTCCTGCAATTTTTTTAATTACTTTTGGACTTGGACAGATTAGGGGAATTATAAAATTCCTATCTGTAGAATTTTACTATTTTAAAAAAAAAAATTGGATTTGAGCTTTCAGGCCTCAGGCACACAGGCATAAAACAAAACTTTTACAGATGTACAGCATATTTTTTTATGTCTTTAAATGCAGTTCTATGATAGCTTATGTGGCCATGCACAGCAGACATTTAGATCTGTATTTTAAGAGCAGTGTTTGGAGACATTACACATATAGCATTTAATTGATGATGTACACAGAAGTTTAATTAGCATAGCAGGAATTATCCTTTTCCTGAGAAAAGAGTGGTTCCTACACTGAAATCAGGATATGAGAGGGAAGAGTGTCCTGGAGCATAGTCATGACATTCATGCTGTAGGATGTTGGGCTGGGAGTTAGTATCAAGATTGGGATACAGCGCTAAAGCAAAATTACACTGTATCTGGGCACTACAAACCAAAAATGCTCTTTAACCACTTCAGCCCCTGAAGGTTTCACCCCCTTAATGACCAGGCCATTTTTTGCGATACAGCACTGCATTACGTTAGCTGACATTTGAGCAGTCGTGCGACATTGTAACCAAATAAAATCAATGTCCTTTTTCCCCCCACAAATAGAGCTTTCTTTTGGTGGTATTTGATCACCTCTGCGGTTTTTGTTTTTTAAACAAAAAAAGACCGACAATTTTGAAAAAAATATATATTTTTTTTATTTTCTGCTACAAAAATTTTTAAAAAATCTAATTTCTTCAGCAATTTAGGACCATATGTATTCTGCTACATATTTTTGGTAAAAAAAAACCCCAATAAGTGTATATTGATTGGTTTGCACTTAAGTTATAGCGTCTATGTTAGGAAAAGAAGGCTCTGGTGTTTCCGCGGTGGTGCGCGCGCTTGTGCGCGTTCGCGCGCGCCCGTGCGCGTGTGCGCGCGCTCGTGCGCGCGCGCTAACGTGCGCGCGCACGCGCCGGAAACGACGCTTGGCGGCTCTATTTAAGCCAGCAGAGCCTGCTGGCCGGTGCTGTCCGCTCTACAGCGTTTGGCTCCTGTGACCCTGGCCTTATTCTGAAAGACTCTCTGCACCTGTGACCCCGGCTTCCTGTTTGACCCGTCTGCCTGCTACCTGCCCCGACCTTCTGCCTGCCTCTGACTACGCCTCTGCCTGATCCTCTGAACCTTCGATTGCCCGCACGTTGCCGACCCTGCCTGTACCCGACTACCCGCTTGCCTGCACCATCTGTACCGCACTGCCAGCCCGTTACCGACCCGGCCTGCATCACCGACTATCCACCTGCACGAGCTTCAGCGGACCATCACCTGCCATCTGTGATCTAGTCCAGCCCTTGTGCCCCCCTGTGCTCCAGAGTTCCCTGTCTCCACTACCAGGGGCTCTTGAACCAGGGCCGCAAGGGAGGTTGCCCCCGCATAAGTCAGACTCAACCATCAGGTACGTGACAGTCTACAAAATAGGGAATAGATTTATGCCTTTTTTTTATTTTTATTTATTTTTTACTAGTAATGGCGGCGATCAGTGATTTTTAGCAGAACTGCAACATTGCGGCGGACAGATCGGACACCTAACTGACATTTTTGACACTTTTTTGGAAACCAGTGACATTATTACAGTGATCAGTGCTAAATGATGGGCATAAATCACACTGCACTGAACTGCATGTTAATCACACTCTGCGCATTCCTGTGCAATCCGGCCCTGAGACACCTTATTTGCCCACAGTGGATTACAGTCAACTAAGTATGTGACTCACCGGGGGCAAATGGCTTATTTAGAGGTTTTACAGCAAAAGCAGTGAATGCAACTGCCTTCAACATAGTCAGTTACATTTGTTAATAATTTGAAAAAATGTCAATTTTTTTTCTATACCTGAAAGAGAAGTATGAAGTTTGAAAAAAACAAACCTACATACTCACTTAGGTGGATGCAACATCAATTTGATTCTGCATCTGTTCCCCGCTGCCTCTAAGATCAAGAACCGTGCTATCAAAGACCACTGATCGCTCAGTTCTTAGTCTTCAGTGAGTAGAGAGCTTGTGACTGACAGTCACCTTCTCTGCTCTGCCACTCCAGCATTCACTGGACCGCTGGACTGTGCAGGGGGTGGGAGTGGCTGGCTCAGGCTCAGTGGCGAGCTGAGAGGCTGAGCCAGCTGCTGGTCAGGCATCTGGGTGAATTCCAATATTAATGTCGGGCTCTCTCTAGATTCTGGATCAGAGTGATGTCAGGCAACAGTGGACTTTAGCTCACTGTCAGCTGAATAAGAGTCATGGCAGTGCAGAAGTATGTGCATTCCTGTGACCTACAGAAGTAGGGCCAAAAGAGCATTGCCCCTAATTCTCTTAAGACATTCTACACTATTTTTGTGTAATGAGGGTGAGCAAACAACTATGCAAAGCATTGACACTGGGGAACATGGAGGTTTTTTTTTTTATATCTGCTTGGGGTCCAGCATTATGAAATTGGGCTTGTCCTGTTATTGGTGAATGAACAGATTTCTGGGCCTGTGGTCAGCTTAAAGAGGACCAATTAAGAACTAAATTCAGTTCTAAGTACAACATATCATAAGTAATCAAACATAAATCACACAATAGAATGACTGCTGTGGACACTGTGCCATCTGAACAGGCAACAAGCGCAACAGATATTGCATATTCTGTGCTTTATTCCATAAGAACACCAATATTTTGGTCCCTAAGGAAATTTTCTTCAGGTTGGTGGTCTGGAAGAGAAATACATATACAGGCGGTCCCCGGGTTACAAACAAGATAGGAACTGTAAGTTTGTTCTTACGTTGAATTTGTTTGTAAGTCGGAACAGGTATATTTTTTAAGTGTAGCTTCAGCCCAAAAAAACATTTTTAAGCTTTTTGGATAGCATAGAGAAGGGGTAACAGCCCTGTAATGTTTGTTTTGCTGTCTATGTTTCTGTTCAGAAGATTTTACATCACTTCCTGTCCCAATGATAATTGGATTTTGAAAAATGTGGGTTGTTGTGGAAGCAAACCTTGATGATAAAGCATCAATGGAGACCCCTTTATCCCATAATAACTCTTACAGGAGTGAATTTCCCTTCCTAGGGGGAGATTTCCTCTCATTTCCTGTTGTCTCCCTCCATTTGTAAGTAGGAGTCATTTGTAAGTCGGATGTTTGTAACTAGGGGACCGCCTGTATAGGGATACACAATCACTAACCCCTATTAGTAAAATGACAAAACACTTTAACTTAACTATACTTCAGTTAGGACACATGCCCAAAACAAACAGTTACCTGTAAGCATTACAAATATAAAATGTCACTGATATTGCTACCAACCTTTGCTTTGGCCAAAATTATAGACACCTCTAGAACATACAAATGAAAATGGAACATAAATACAGTACAGTATGATTGCCATGGCAAAACATGGATGCGGCCTATTTGATAAGGTTATAATTTTCAGAATGATAACATTCTGTAAGATCCTGAACAAATGTCTTGATACCAACGTCAACGAGGAATATTATGTCAAAGTAGTAAACCAGAGCCTGTCTCCATACCCATTCTTTTTTCTCCAGGATGTGCTAGCTAGGCATAGTATGCACATTCTAACGCCAGTTAGAGGCCATCATCACAGAATACACACATATTAAGTGATATTTTATATTAAAGACTTGAGGATTTTAAACATAGGAATAATGTCCTCCAACAAAGTTTCTACGACATATCTCATACATTCAGCTCTCCCTCTGCTGCTCCTACCCCCGCCACCACTACCAATAACTTAATGGCTGTCAAAATGCAGCCACTCCTTTGTACAATGACCCTTGCAAGCAGTCTACAAGTATCAATGAGTAGTACAGTGTGGCACTGTATTATTTTACTCTATTTATTTAATTTATATGTAGATCAAAAAATAAAATATATTCCCATTTAACCCCTTCTTAACCGTAATTAGCCCCATTTAACTCATTCCTCCCCTTAGTTTTTTTTTTTTTTGCAGATTTTTTATCATGAACTTTTTAAATATGTTTTCATTTGTTTGTTACTCTTTTCAGTGTCACATAAAAATGATAAAACTGAACCCTTTTTTAATTTGCAAATAATAATACTTCGTACCAGAAATATAATTTTAATGTTATTTTAAACAGGTCAAAATACAGACTATAATGTACACTTATTTACATTAAAACAACTTTTTTTGAAAACGTACACTGGTCAAAATAAAAATAGGATTTTTGACTGATCAGTAAACAGACAAAAAGATGTAAAAAAAAAGTTTTTCCTAAAGCTAATTTCATATGGTTCCTGCCCACACAAGCGGAAATTTGTTTTGTGGGTGGCCCTGTAAGCCCCCTCCCAGCAGACATCCTTTAATTGGGAAATTAAATAAGATAGGTTAAAAAATGGTCAGCCAAACAGCAGCCGCATCTAATCAGATGCTGTATTCTGACAGCCAGTGGCTCATGACAGGCTAACAGATTTGGCAAAGTGTGTCTTAACAGGGAAGGGAGGGATGCTATACTTTAAATCAGGGGTCTCCAAACTTTCTGAACAAGTTTATTGTCCTTCAGACTTTAGAGGGGCCAGACTGTGGCCAATGTCAGTGGAAATTTTCTTGGCATCAGTGGGAGTAAACAATGCCACATTTGGTATTAGGGGGAGAAGCAGTGCCCCATCATTGGTATCAGTGGGAGGAATAGTGCTCCATCATTGGTATCAGTGGGAGGAATAGTGCCCTATCATTGGTATCAGTGGGAGGAATAGTGCCCTATCATTGGTATCAGTGGGAGGAATAATGCTCCATCATTGGTATCAGTGGGAGGAAAAGTGCTCCATCATTGGTATCAGTGGGAGGAATAGTGCCCCATCATTGGTATCAGTGGGAGGAATAGTGCCCCATCATTGGTATCAGTGGGAGGAATAGTGCCCCATCATTGGTGTCCGTGGGAGGAATATTGTCCCATCATTGGTGTCCGTAGGAGGAATAGTGTCCCATCATTGGTGTCGGTGGGAGGAATAGTGCCCCATCATTGGTATCAGCGGGAGGAATGGTGCCCCATCATTGGTATCAGTGGGAGGAATAGGGCCCCATAATTGGTATCAGTGGGAGGAATAGTGCCCCATCATTGGTATCAGTGGGAGGAATAGTGCCTCATCATTGGTATCAGTGGGAGAAATAGTGTCCCCTCATTGGTGTCCGTGGGAGGAATAGTGTCCCATCATTGGTGTCCGTAGGGGGAATAGCGTCCCATCATTGGTGTCGGTGGGAGGAATAGTGCCCCATCATTGCTATCAGTGGGAGGAATAGTGCCCTATCATTGGTATCAGTGGGAGGAATAGTGCCCCATCATTGGTGTTATTGGAAGGAACAGTGCCCCTTCATTGGTGTCTGTGGGGAATATTGTGCTTCATTGCTGGTGTCCGAAGGGCTGGATAAAGGGAGGCAAGGGGCCACATTCGGCCCCAGGCCACAGTTTGGAGACCATTGCTTTAAACTATAGATTTGAAAAATGACAAATCTTATCTACCTAGCAATGATGAAGCAAGATGCAGGGAACCCTCTGCAAAAGCCCCTTGGAAGAACAAAGAGGGAATCCAATTGACAAAAAAAGGGAGCGGCTGAGAGATATACCAGCCATGACAGTGGAGAGAAATTACTCCATTTCCCATGGGGCACTGGACAGGGAGGAGGGGCCAGGAGCGCTGACAAGGGACCCGAGAAGAGGAGGTTTGGGCCAGCAACAAAGCAGGTAAGTAAAGACATGTTTGTTATTTTTTTTTTTTTTTAAAGTTGTACCTTTACAATCACTTTAATGCATTAAGTTAAAAAACGTTTTAGCTTTAGAACCACTTTAAAGAACAATCTTTGCTTTTAGTGTGCCAGAAATTTGCAGGCAATTTACTGCAAAAACACTGAATATTTTAATTAACTCTGACATTTCAAGCTGAACTCCAGGCAGATTATTAAAACATCTAGTTATGTATTAATTAAAAATAATAATAATTACATCCATTTTTCATATTATTACCATACATACGGTACCCAAATCTGACTTGATAACAGCATTACAGTAATCCCCAATGCTGTCAGTTTCCCTTACTCAACATGTTTACAGGTATGGGGGAATGCAGAAGCATTGTATTAAGTTGCAACCAGGCTATTTAAAGCAGGACTTAAATCCTACCATTTTCCCCCTTCTTACCTGTATTGCTAGGTTATTTTCAAAACACATACTCACAACCACAGCGACACTAGCTTTGACCCACTGTGATTTGTTGTAACATGGCCTGGTGGCCTGGGTACTTCACCACCATCTTGGTCCTCTTCAGCTGGCTGCCTCTACCATTGTCAGACAACTAGATGATGTGCAGGGTCTACACTCTGGATGCTCTGTGTGCCTGGTACTGCAACTTCCTGGGGGATGCGACGTGAGTATCCCAGGAGGGAGCAGGATCAGGGACACATCATTCTGGCTTAGGCAACAATGGTGGTGGGGTATGGGCCAGAGGACTAAAAAACCCTAAATAAACAAAGAAAAAAACAATGGCTTTTGGGAGTTAAGTTCTGCTTTGAATACCTTTTATCAGTAGTGAAAAAAGACCACCAACCAAGCTACACTGTTAAAAGAGTGGCTGAACAGAATTTAAAAATTTCAGCAAGCAAGATAGTTCTCATAAATACATTTCAAACTGTATATGTAGCTGTCAGCCTAGCATTTAACTTCAAATCCTCTAAACCAGGTCTTCAGTGCTTCATCAATCCCAAAAAGTGAATACACCAGGTTCTAGTAGTCTGTTTGACCCAGTCTCTGGTAATCTGTATGGTCCAGTCTCTAGCAGTCTATATGACCCAGTCTCTGGTAATCTGTATGGTCCAGTCTCTAGCAGTCTATATGACCCAGTCTCTGGCAGTCAGTATGGTCCAATCTCTGGTTTTATGTATCATCCAGTCTCTGGTGGTCTGTATGGCCCAGTATCTGTTGGGCTGCATGACTCTGTCTCTAGCAGTCTGTATAATCCAGTCTCCGATAGTCCACAAGGCCCAACCCCCCACTCCATGGTTCCCGAGCACCACAATAGCCATTGGCTGAAATCCTTACTGTTGGATGTGAGCGTGGAAGCACTCAACACTGAGCATTTCCAATTCATCTGTTAAAATCCTAGTTTGAAAAGCTAGGGATTCAACAGATAACGCAAAGAGCAAAGGGCAGAGGAACTATTAGGGATTAAATTGCGAAACAACGATGTTCAAGCAATGTGTCACTATGCTTCAGCAGATTCTCCTGTTGTCTCTATAAAGAGTATATCTTACTTGCTCAACGCCATCGCATTAGGGGCTTCTTAGTCCCTCTAAGACAACATGAAAGCGAAAAAAGTTAAAAGGATGTATTTTTCCCCGCACACACACATATGTATGTAAATGCATGCATAGGGCGTGCATGTGTATGTGCAGTATCTCACAAAAATGAGTACACCCCTCACATTTTTGTAAATATTTTATTATATATTTTCATGTGACAACACTGAAGAAATTACATTTTGCTACAATGTAAAGTAGTGAATGCACAGCTTGTATAACAGTGGTGTAAATTTGCTGTTCCCTCAAAATAACTCAACACACAGCCATTAATGTCTAAACCACTGGCAACAAAAGTGAGTACACCCCTAAGTCAAAATGTAGAAATTGGGCCCAATTAGCCATTTTCCCTCCACGGTGTCATGTGACTTGTTAGTGTTACAAGGTCTCAGGTGTGAATGGGGAGCAGGTGTGTTAAATTTGGTATCGCTCTCACTCTCTCATACTGGTCACTGGAAGTTAAACATGACACCTCATGGCAAAGACCTCTCTGAGGATCTGAAAAAAAGAATTGTTGCTCTACATAAAGATGGTCTAGGCTATAAGAAGATTGCCAAGACCCTGAAACTGAGCTGCAGCACAGTGGCCAAGACCATACAGCGTTGTAACAGGACAGGTTCTACTCAGAACAGGCCTCGCCATGGTCGACCAAAGAAGCTGAGTGCACATGCTCAGCGTCATATCCAGAGGTTGTCTTTGGGAAATAGATGTATTAAGTCGGCCTGTCAGTGCGCAGACCATATGCTGCACACTGCATCAAATTGGTCTGCATGGCTGTCGTCCCAGAAGGAAGCCTCTTCTAAAGATGATGCACAAGAAAGCCCGCAAACAGTTTGCTGAAGACAAGCAGACTAAGGACATGGATTACTGGAACCATGTCCTGTCGTCTGATGAGTCCAAGATACATTTTTTATTTCATATGGTGTCAAGCGTGTGTGGCAGAAACCAGGTAAGGAGTACAAAAATAAGTGTGCCTTGCCTACAGTCAAGTATGATGGTGGGAGTGTCGTGGTCTGGGGCTGCATGAGTGCTGCCAACTCTGGGGAGCCACAGTTCATTGAAGGAACCATGAATGCCAACAAGTACTGTGACATACTGAAGCAGAGCATGATCCCCTCCCTTCGGAGACTGGGCCACAAGGCAGTATTCCAACATGATAACGACCCCAAACACACCTCCAAGACGACCACTGATGGACTGGCCAAGCATGTCTCCAGACCTAAACCCTATTGAGTATCTGTAGGGCATCCTCAAATGGAAGGTGGAGGAGCGCAAGTTCTCTAACATCCACCAGCTCTGTGATGTTGTCATGGAGGAGTGGAAGAGATCTCCAGTGACAACCTGTGAAGCTCTGGTGAACTGCATGCCCAAGAGGGTTAAGGCAGTGCTGGAAAATAATGGTGGCCACACAAAATATTGACACTTTGGGCCCAATTTGGACATTTTCACTTAGGTGTGTACTCACTTTTGTTGCCAGTGGTTTAGACATTAATGGCTGTGTGTTGAGTTATTCTGAGGGGACAGCAAATTTACACTGTTATACAAGCTGTACACTGACTACTTTACATTGTAGCAAAGTGTCATTTCTTCAGTGTTGTCACATGAAAAGGTATAATAAAATATTTACAAAAATGTGAGGGGTGTACTGTAAATCATTGTGCAACACATATTGGGTATCGCCATGCTCACCCAAGTGAGAGGGAAAAAATACTAGGTTCTCACAGTGAACTCTAAACTCTAAGCTGTAAAAGCATTTAAAGTGTCACCTACTGATAATTTTGGGTACCACCATATTTCACAATTTCATGCATTTTGAAATGCAAGATGCAATTGCCACCTTATATTTGACTTTCTACTTGCTCTTTCTACCAGCAAATGACAGCGACTTCAAGGAAGAGAGACTGTGTTGCCTCCCTCCTTCAATTGTGGCTGTCAGCAGTGGGAGACCGGAGCGGCTGTGCTGTGTGTGGAGAAAGTGGCTGCGGGCTCTGCATAATCCCTGCTCGCTACCTGCACTTTCTTCTTTCTCCTTACCTCCAGCAGCCAGGGACTGTGTGCTGGTTCTCCATTGGCCCCAGGGGGACCTATCAGCAGAGACCAGAGGAGGATCATGGGACATGTAGTCCTAAACAGTGGAGCTCATAGAATTTAATGGGGCATGGACTACAGCCCGCAGTATTCCCCAGCAGCAGCAGAAGGAAGAAAGAGTTTTGGGAGTCTGGAACAAGGCCCTGAGGAAGGAGAACTGCATGTCCAAGGGCTACAGGGGACAGAGGAGAGAGGACCGTGTGGAGGGGAAGAGTGGTCCACAGCTGCAGGAGCAAGAGGCTTTCCCTCTTGCCTGTTTGTGTGTGGGCATCGTGGCCTGAACAGAGTGGAGGCCCTTCCAGCCAGCAAGCTCCATCACTGGGTGCAGATTTACAGCCTCAGGCACCTCATTAGCAGTGTGGCTACTTAGGGCTACCTCTAGATACGCCCATGCAGACATAGATAAATCCCTAGGTCATCAGGCTGCCAATCAGGCATCCTTCATCTGGCTGCAGAACTTCAAGAGCCTGTTCTGGGACATGCTTCTTCCAAGAGCCTTGGTATCTCCAGCATCGGTGAGCAGGCAGAGGCCCACCTTACCCTTTAATACTTCACTCAGAGACACTGCATGTAGACACCTTTACCCCCTTATCTACTTGAAGGGCTGTTTGCTGGGAAACACCTTGTCTATTTGTTGGAGGGCAACATGGTTTTTCCATAATGCAAGAACTACGAAATCTAATCATATCTGGTCTTCATACTGCTGGGAATGATTAGAAAGGAGAGAAGCTGGAGACAGGTTGATATTTCCCTCTGTCAGAGACATGACCATGACGTCCTGTGTATGCCAGGTCAGTACGCAGTGGTGAACGAGAAATGTTGGGAAGATGCTTCACTTTGTGCTCTGGATGGGGAAAACACTGCCGGGAAAGAGCCTGTCTATTATTTGGGATATAGAAGAGTGTGCTTCTTTGTCCTAAAGGATACCAATGTAACGCTGGTCATTGAAACAGGGTGTGCCATGAACCTAACAGTAGCTAGAGTTGCAAGGTGTACCCTCGGCGATGTTTCTGAAATCCAGACACAGGGGTGGAATTATGTGGTACTGCATGTTGCCAATCTGTCTATGGATGTCAATTATGACTGCCCTGTTAATCTAAGAGCCCTGAATCTGGGTATGGGAAAAAGGATACAGGAATGGGTGACAGATTAGGATAAGGATGAGTACCTGATGAATGTACTGCAGCAAGAGAGCTAATGCTACTATAGTCATCTACCATGTTCAGAATAAAATAAAGGAAGTAGTGCATCAACTAGACAATGATGCTAAAGGGTATTGGTGGAAGGTAATATTCGGACATTCTAGTAAGGCTAACGGTATTTTGAATTATTTGATACATCCCATTGTAGTAATACTTGTTATTGCTGCCGTTTTATCTTTGGTTCAGGTTGGCATGTGTTGTTGGACTCAACATTTATATATAAAGGTCTCGGATTTATCTATGCAAGTTGAGGGACGAATTGACGGTAAGGTCTCTGCGTTCAGGTTGGAGGCTTTACTGCCAATTCAGAGTCACAGAGTACCGCATATGTGCCAGAATTGTGGCAGGAAAGGCCATATTCAGCAAGCCTGCCTAATCCCGCCCCATATACACAATAAAGGGTTATAGGAGGTTGGGGGTGGGATGCTTAAGGTGGTGGGTCAAATGTACATGTATATATAGTAATGGGTTGATTTGTGTGATAGTATAATTTGATATGCAGGTATTAGGTTAGTAATATGGGTGAATAAGGCCCTCTTTGAGGTTCTGCATCTGGAAGCTGGTTGAAACGTGGCTCTGAGTGTGTGTTGGTGAATGGTGAGTGAGTGGACACCTCTTGCCTATATTGCACCCCATCACGAAGAGACCAGGAAGGAGAAAATACGGAATGGTGCCATGGATGCTGTCGCTGAAGAATGGTGGTAGGTGTATCACCCAGAGGCAAAGCAGCACATGTTGGGAAGCACAACATGTTGAGACATTTATGGCCTGTACCATAGGAGCTGTTTCGGAAGAAAGGAGGTGTGTGTCCTTGAGGCACAAAGCGGCATATGTTGGAGGGCAACATGGTTTTTCCATAATGCAAGAACTATGACATCTACTCATATCTGGCCTTCACACTGCTGGGAGTAACCTGGAATGCCATTCAACAAGTTGTATGGAGCTGACCAGTGCATATCAACCTTCATCAGGGAGTCCTGCCCCGGGCAGGGGAGTAACAGCTGGTATGTAAACCACATGGTATGATAAAGTTTGAGACCTGATTGACTGTACATAAAAACATCAATAGTCAACTGCTAAGGTGATTGATTGCCTGAATTACAGATCTTCAAAAGAACACATGGCTCGGGAAGATGACGGGGTCAGATATGAGTGATACATGGACATATACTGCCTCTAGTGGACAACCCAGGCATGCGTCCTAGAGACAGACTCAAGGAAAAGAAGTCTGCTACCATTGGGCAGAATGCGGAAGTAGGTTGGCGCTGGGCATGTGTGTTTGTGTTGATGATGCATGAATGGGTTTAAAAGCCTGCGTTTCGTTCAGGGAGCTTCTCTTGCCTCTTTGATCCATCAGGCCAGCCAGAACAACATTTCGAGGACAGCTGAAGTATCACCTTATAGTATTTATGTTATAGGCTCTATGATATTTTCTTTTAGTATTTTGATGTTAGAATCTCTATTTTCATTATAATAAATGTAATCCTTGCTTTATTAAAGCAGAGTGATTGATTATTTATGTATATATATATATACGCTAACCATATTGTCGTACTATTATCGTTACTGTTATCAGAGTTTTACTGGGTTAACGGAGTATAGGAATAGACAATTAATATATAGTTATAAAATAAATTTGGGGAACGCATAACAACCCCCATTTTTTATTTCATTATTCGATTCATTTTGCTGGTTGCCACTACGCAGTAATACCTTTGGGCCCCTTCATAGCTGCAGAACACCAATTCAGCCTGCAAAATCTGGTTAACCTATTTTTTCTAGTGTAGCAACTGTATCTTAAAGGGGAACTCTAACCCAGATTCACATATTGTGCTTTTTAATTTTTGCCTGTGGCATCAGGGCTTAGGGAGCCGAATTACTAAAAGTCTTGCTCCTGGGATCATAGGACCATCTAAGGTCTGTTGGCCCTACATTCAGGTCCATTGTTCCGGTCATTTTAATGCATATCTTTGTGGCTCTGTTTAATGCTAAATCACAGAATTTGGGGAATACACACACAGTTTACATTTTTGTCTCCTGTTGACTTAATAATCTCTAGTAAAATATCTTGCAATCTCTACTATTACTTTTGGTGTAATTTGCACTTGTGCTAAGAGTGATTTTATTCAACCAGGTGTGCTAGAGGGCCCGAGGTTGTTTTTGGAGTTGAGGTGCAGAACAGAAAATCCAAAATTACCAAGTGGCTCCTTCGAGGATGGAGCTACATACATAAAAATGGTTAGGGAGTAAACTGTTTTTATGTGCACTAAAATTCATTTTAGTTAATTTTTTCCTGAAAATATTGATATGCACAAGTAGCGTTTGAAATTGCAACACCCTTCTTTTTATTCTACAGGGCTTCTACTTTCAGAAAATATATCATGCATTTTTTAAGTAATTATATAACTAAAAATGCAGATTTTAAGGTGTGCACAAAATGAAAAAAAAAATACTCCGGCGAGGGAGTGGTTAAAGCAAATGTAACCAGCGTCATGAATTGACAAGATACAAAAATGCAAGGAGGAGCTGTTGATTTCACTCATCCAAGAGTAGAGCTGACTGCCACACAACTGATGGAAAACAAATTGTAATTCGCTTTGAATTCTCTTTCTTCAGAAAGGGTAGGGAGTCCACATCTAAAAACAAATCCACAGAGGGATCCTGACTGAAAAAGAAAAGTCCAATGTGTCCCTATCCGACTTACCAGAGAAGGAGAAAAGTGACCCGTGGCGAGAGGTGGTCACCAGTAGACAGCTAAAACAGACCATAAGGATCCTCTTCACAAAAGAGCCAAGTGGCATTAAATCCTGCTCTTTGCTCGCATATGCAAAGTGACCCAGCTTCTCACCAGAAATAGAAGTGAAGGCCAAACAAAATAAAGCTAAAGAACCCAAAGCTAACCAAGCTAAAACCCAAAGAATCCTGCAAATGACCAGATGTACTGGAATACCAAAAGCAATGAGAAGGCCGTTAACAGGGCTTTGGTCAGTACCATGCCCTCTAAAAATACATTCTGGCCACACAGAAAACGTTGGAAGGGAATTCAATGGTCGCTCAGAAATTAGAGGGTTATGCACAGTGAGCATATGCATCAGGGTAAGTAAAGCTGTATGGAAATAATGGCACAGATGAATCCACAAGAGCAGTTGTAAATTAATGACAAAACTAAAAACTCTCCCAGTACAATCTGACCATGGGCCGTTACTCAGCCTGCATAGCACAGGGTATGCATAGAGTACAATCTGACCATAAACAGTCTGCATTAGCATACAGCATGTGCGTTTCTAGAGAAAATACCACACTGAGAACTGGGTATACACATTGAAGAGACAGCAGAAGTACTCTTTATTCTAGTCATACTCAAGAAGTAACTTAACCACTTCATTACTGTAATATGTTAAAGAATAGTAAAGTAGTAGAAGTGCATTTCTGATGTGCCTTTTATAAATGGCACATCAGAATCACACAGATGGGCAGTGGGCCCGATAATGACTTGATCTGAGCCACCTCAGCCTGAGCCATCTTCATGAGGAGACAGGGGCAAAAAAAAAAAACTGCATCAGCTCTTGACGGATAACTTCACAGGGAAACCCAAGCATTCTGGCCTGACTAGAAAAGTATGTTTCTTGGTAAACTGGAACACAGGCAGATAGTCAATATTGACCACAGGATCGTCGCACAAATTCCCAGTTCATTATTTATGCTGTAGGGGACTGGAGAAGCTTCCAGAAAGTAAGGTCTGTTGTACAGAGAACACTAGTATAAACTGTGAAAACTTGAGCTTGATGGCTGACTAGAGAGATTTCCAGGATTAAAATTATCCAGCATAAATCTACCAGCAGCTTTTGATAGTAGAAAATCTTTCGAACAGAGGAACAGCAGACCTGAAAAAGACGCATCCAATCTTGTGAAAACACAAGCAAAAAAACTGAGCCATGATGGTTGTGGGCAGATTATCCTGTGCTGGCCAACATTTTTTGTTGCCAGTGCTCAATTCTCTTGTGGCAGTACCAAGAATTCCTGAGTTCCTCAATGTACCCGAAAGAAAAGACCATAAGGATGGTATTTTGCCCAGGTAAATGGTGATAACCGTATCTGCATGACCTAGTCCCTAACAATCAGCTTGACCCAGTATCTGGTAGCCTGCATGGCCCAATCTATAGTAGTCTGCATGGCGCAGTATAGTGGAATGATGGTCGTTTTTCCTGTGCTGTGAAGTCATGGTGGCAGTTTTTCTGGCATTATCTCTATTTTGGACATGTATTGTCATATATAAACAGTTATTTATTTCTGTAAATCTTCATAATGAGTGGTGTTTTACCTGCCAATTCTTTCCAGAATCACTAGGGCTCTCTTTCGGAGGACACATCTCCCTCTGCTCCACTGCTTGCACTAGGGTCATCCTTGGTGTAGGGTGTGCTCTTCTCTCGAGATTCTGAGGGGACCTTAGTTCTGGTCTTTTCTTTCCTTTGTTGCTGCTTTTCAAGCTTTGCAAGCTGTAAGGAAGAATGAGAAAGTAAATACAGATCATAAAAAATTATTAAATGGGTGTTAGGAAAACAATATCGTTTTTTTAAATATTTGCTTTGAAGTGAATATAATAATATACTGTATGTGCGAAAATATATACAGTATCTCACAAAAGTGAGTACACCCCTCACGTTTTTGTAAATTTTTTATTATAACTTTTCATGTGACAACACTGAAGAAATTACACTTTGCTACAATGTAATTTAGTGAGTGTATAACAGAGTACATTTGCTGTCCCCTCAAAATAACTCAACACACAGCCATTAATGTCTAAACTGCTGGCATCAAAAGTGAGAACACCCCTAAGTGAAAATGTCCAAATTGGGCCCAATTAGCCAGTTTCCCTCCCCGATGTCATGTGACTCGCTAGTGTTACAAGGTCTCAGGTGTGAATGGGGAGCAGGTGTGTTAAATTTGGTGTTCTTAGGGTAGCTATTCATAAATGAATTATGACCAAATTCACTTCCATGTTTTGTTTCCATAATTTGATAAAACAGAAAAAACTGTTTTATTCAGTGGCCGTACAAACCCTTTACAAATGTTAGATGTTGGGTAAATTGGGGAATAGTTCGAATATCTGTCATTGTTTTATTAATGTCTATATCCCCATTGCAGAAATTTACCCTCACTTCCTTTCCTGGTGACCACTGTCTTGTGGACTCAGACAGCTATAAAGCCCGGAAAGAAAAACATTCTGTTCCTTTCCAACTCTAATAAAAAATATTTTTTGCCCCCTTTACAGAGATTTCTGCTCGTTTTCTGTCCCAGTTAAAGTGTAACGCCAGAAAAAAGTTTTCTTAGTTTTGGATAGGATAGAAAGGGAAAGGCTAGAGAAGATACCGAGCTTTTATTGTTGGGTCCCTGATGGTAGCCAGGGCAAGAAATAATCTCTTGCAATCAAGACACATGTTATAATCCTGCCACTCCTTTTATTTAAAAAAACAACTTTTGGTTGGAATGAGATTTTAACCGTGTTATAGGTACGATGATGTGGTTATGGCGGTAGAAGAGGGATTGCTGTATTGGTAGATCTTTTTAGAAATTTTAACTATCATTGTCTTTCCCTTGACATGGATTTGGTAAAATGCAGAAAAAGACTTTTACCAAAAAGTGCATGAACTCCTTTTAATATTGGAAATCAACTAAAGAATTAAGCCACAATTATATACACTGACCAGCCATAACTTTAAGACCAACCACCTAATATTCAATAGGTCCCATTTTGCCATGAAAACAACTCCTTTTGCTGCCAAAACAGCCCTCACCTGTTGAGCCATGGAGACTACTAAACCCCTGAAGTTATGATGTTGTATCTGGCACCAAGCTGTCAATTAAGTCTTGTACATTATGAGGTGGGGCCTACATGGATTGGACTTATTTTTCCAGTACATCCTACAGATGCTCGATTCGATTGAGATGAGGAGAATTTGGAAGCTAAGTCAACACCTCAAACTTGCTGTGTTCCTCAAGCCATTCTTGAACTATTATTTCCGTGTGACAGGGCGCATTATTCTGCTGAAAGAAAGCACTATTATCAGGGAATACCGTTTACTCGAGTCAGCAGCAATGATAAGGTAGGTGGTACGTGTCAAAGTAACATTCACATGAATGGCAGGACCCAAAGTTTCTCAGAAGAACATTGCCCAAAGCATCACACTGACTCCACCAGCTTGCCTTCTTCCTATTCTACATTCTGGTACCATCTCTTCCTCGGGTAAGGGATGCACACGCACCCGGCCATCCACGTGATGTAAAAGAAAATGTATTTCATCAGACCAGGCCATCTTCTTCCGTTACTCCGTAGTCCAGTTCTGATGCTCATGTGCCCATTTTAGGGGCTTTGGACATGGGTCAGCACGAGCACCCTGCCTGCTCTGCGGCTACACTGCCCCATATACAACAAAATACGATGCCCATATTTTCTGCTTTTAATACATCAACTTCAGGGATAGCATTTTTTACGTGCTGCCTAATATATCCCACTGTCTTTCAGATGCCATTGTAATCAGATGTTCACCTAACTTGCCAGTGGTCATAAAGTTATGTGGCTGACCGTTGTATGTGCTGCATTCTCTATATTGGGTTCACACAATCATGTCTGGGAATTAATTTTATATGCTTAAATGAAGCTACTAAAAGTAATTTCAACAGTGGAAATGTACAGAACACTTTAGCAGCTGAGTTTAAATAATATGTAATAAGTAATGCTGTGAGTCAAACTGGAAGTGTATAACATGAGTCTCCGTGGTATTACTACCCACCGACACGCCTTTTTCATCATATGCTCTTGTACTTTAATCAAATTTTAACATGCATTTCTGCTTCTCTACTCCTACATAATCAAGAACTGGAATTAAATGTACAGGCGCGGTGAATTTTATGTACAAAAGGGAATTTAGTGCCAGTGAATGTGCTTCCCCAAATGGAAAAAGAGATCTTTAACCTCTTCTGTGCTTAAGCTGTAAATGCACAACAATAAAATCAAAGAGACCAACCTGAATTTTAAAATAAGTACAGGGCAATAAAGTACAGAATTGAGCAGTACAATGCAGTCTCTAGGGCACTTCAAGGAAACGTATACAAAGTAAAATATGCTGCCATGTCTGAGCTCCATCTGAAAATGATAGCTGCATGGTAGTCTTGGAAAATGTGCATGTATTGCAGATGTATTGCATGAGTTTTTTTTTTTTTTTTTTTGCCCTGACATATACTTTAAAGTAAATCATGCAGAGCAAAGCAACCGGTTCACTCACTGCCATCATCCCCATCTTTATATAGTCACCATTCCTTTGTTACCCTGCCAATCAGTCCGGCCATTGGGAACAATGATAAATAACCAGTACGTCAGTATAGAGGAGAATAGGATTTCTACCTTGTGACCAAACTGTTACTTGGTGTTTGGCTACCCAAGAACCCAGCACTATCATAGTGGGGCTGGGAGAGACTACTGAGCCTTGTGTAAGCTAAATATCACAACTTGGAGCTTAAAAGGTTACAACTTTCAATGCTGATGGCTCCTGCTCTCTCAGTGCATAGAAAAGAAGGGTACTCCCCCCAGTACAAGAGCGGGACTTTAAAGGCAGTACAAAAATCAAACCATGGTTTTATAAAAACATAATTTTATTTCTTAACAAAGTTTAAAATAAAGCAGATGTGTCACATATGTACACGCTTGAATAAACAATGCGGCATCAGTGTTACAGAATAGGATGAATTTTACATTTCTGTCATAAATGTCATGTCTGTCAGTAATGTCATAAAGCTGTTATCTTCTTGAGCATATGCCCCAACATGTTTCGGGACAGTTGCCCTTCTTCAGGGGCGTTCATAAATGCCCAGAATAAGTACTCACACATCAACGAGTTGAGCGAATACGCGCCAAATCAAAGGAACCGCTGTCCAATAGGGTGGGAAGGGGGGTAAAGGAACCAGAATCCATAAGGCAGAGTAGTAGGTGACTGGGACCCAAGGTATCCCCCACAGAGCAGGAGGCTGACACAGACACCACAAGGACCCCCCAGAAACGGCGAAGCCGCAAAATGGGAGGGAGCCTCAGCAGCGATGGCAGCGATCCCCAGTTAGTAGAGAGTCATTAGATAACTGCCATGATGTTAACGTGGCACAAATTCAACCTCCCACAGAAGAGACGGCGGCTAACAGTGCTGTTTCCCCTGAACTTCCAGTCTGTACAGGAATGTGCAAACAGTGGATAGGGAAGTATCTAAGACATTACATTGACTTGGAGAAGAAAGGAAGGGGCAGGGAAGTGCCTTGCCATTCTAGGTTACAACGATGTGTGTTTCTATTGATGCATACAGTGTAAGGAGACACAATTCTAATCCCTGCATGCAAGGGTGGCTCCCTTGTCTTGATGCATCCTATGGAGCCACCCTTGCATGCGGGGACTAGAATTGTGTTTCCTTACGCTGTATGCATCAATAGAAACACACATTGTTGTAATCTAAAATGGCAAGGCGCTTCCCTGCCCCTTCCTTTCTTCTCCAAGTCAATGTAATGTCTTAGATACTTAGAAATAGACAGGAAACCTAATGGCACTAGCTTAAACAAAAACAAAGGCAAGCATTAAACACATGGAAGCTGCATACTCAGTAAGTGGTTAAATCAGCTGTTGAAAGTGCCTAAAAATTAAGGGGTTTAATATCACTTAAGGACCGGAAGGATTTCCAGCTTTAGGACCGGAGCCCTTTTTGCGATTCGGCACTGCGACGCTTTAACTGAAAATTGCGCGGTCGTGCGACGTTGTACCCAAACGAAATTTGCGTCCTTTTTTTCCCACAAATAGAGCTTTCTTTTGGTGGTATTTGATCCCCTCTGCGTCATTTCTGATCCCCGCTATAAACAAAAGAAGAGCGACAATTTTGCAAAAAAAAAACAAATTTCTTACTTTTTGCTAAAATACAAATCCAAAAAAAAAAAATATAAAAAAACATTTTTTTTCACCGTTTTTGGCCGATTTATATTCTTCCTCATATTTGCGATAAAAAAAATCACAATCGGCGTTTATTGATTGGTTTGCGCAAAAGTGGTCGCGTTTACGGATGATGAGAATTCATTTTTGGGGTTTTTATTTTTTTTTTATTTTTTACTATTAATGGCGGCGATCTGCGATTTTTAGCGGTACTGCGATATTTCAGGGGACATGTCAGAGCATTTTGACACTTTTTTGGGACCATTGGCATTTATACAGCGATCAGTGCTATAAAAATGCACTGATTACTGTGTAAATGCCATTGGCAGTGAAGGGGTTAACCTGCAGGGGGCGCTCTAAGGGTTAAGTATGTTCCCTGGGCGTGTTCTAACTGTGGGGGGACTGCCCTAGCTGGGGAAGGGAAGTGGTCACAGCCTTCGTATACAGGAAGGCTGTGATCACAGCCCTTCCCCCTTCACAGAACGGAGGTCCGTGTTTACTTACACGGACCTCCGTTCTTTCGCTCCGGGGGGGCATCGCGGGTGGCCGGCGGCAATCGAAGCCGCCGCACCCGCTCCCTGGCCCCCCCCGGACACAGTGAGCGCGCGCGCTCACTAGGCGCAATCACGCGGCCGCCGTCATATGACGGCGATCCGCGTTACAGAGCCACTTTGCCGCCGTCAATTGCTGATTGACGGTCGGCAAGTGGTTAGAGTTAAACACTGGGGAACAATTAGCCTTACAGTGGGGCTCCCCTTCCTCCCCTGCAAAGATTAAATGGTTGCTTTTGCCCAGGGTACCAGGAAAAATGATTACCCTATCCTTTGCTGCCCATATAGCAGGTGCTTACATCTTCTTTTTGATGCTCCGGGTTGTGGGTGGGCACTCAGCTACCCCACTTACAATACAGCTGTTGGTCCATGCGGTCAAAAACAAATGCTGATTTGTTTGCATTAAGCATTACAATACTGAGTGTTTCGAAAAACCATAATTTTCAAATGAAATTCTACCAGCGTATGGCCAGCTTAAAGCGTTCATTCACCTTTACTGAAAAAATAAAATGTAAAAGGTGAACACTGGACACTCTCTTGGTCCCTGCTGTACTTACCTAAGAGGGGATGCTGAGCTGTGAGCACCCCTGCAGCCGGTCCAGTGGTCCAGGTATTTGAAATCCCCGCTTTTCTCCCCCTTCTCCGTTCAGCGATTCTGGGACAGACTACACCAATTCTGATTAGTCAGCGCAGTAACAGTGAATCTATCTAATCTGTCCCAGAAGAACTGCACGAAGAAGAGCGGGGATTTCAAATCCCTGGACTGGTGAACCAGTTGTGGGGATACGGAGAGCTTTGCAACCTCGGAGGTTAAGCACATCGGAGACTGGGGGACTGGGTAGGGTTTTCACCTTACATTTTCTCTGTAAAAGTGAACACTTTAAGGCTGATGTACTGCAAGCAATGGTCAATATCCTTTAGCAGACAGTGATTAAATTTGAGATAAAATAACTCATAGCTTTTTTTCAAAACATGTTTTGCAATTCGGCCAAGAAGGCCACTAAATAAAAGCATGAGCTATTTCATCAAAATGTGAAATATTTATCTCATGAAACTGTTCAGTATTTTATCTCATGATGTGATATCCAGTGGGATGGATACAGTGGAGAAGAATTAGAATCCCTGTCAGTTTTTATTGCTAATAAAGAGGTATAATGGTTTAAACTGTAGAAATATGCCAACTCACTAAATCGTATATTAATACAAAAGAAAAAAGGTGACTAGAATACCAGTCAAAGGGAAGCTTCTATCACAGTACATACATTGTGTATCAAAAACAACTAAGTTAAATTAAGTAACTACAAAACATCTTTATAAATGTTGAATATTAAATAAAAATAGTATATAAAAAAATCAAAAAAAATCACACACCTATATAAATACCCTTCTTCCACCAAAAAACAAAAACAAAAAAACAACGTTGTCATTGGGGAGATTTCCCCTCACTTCCTATCCAATAGTCAAAACAGGAAGTGAGAGTAAATCCCTACAAATAAAAAGAATCCCTCGGGGACCCCCAGGTCACCAAAACCAGTGTCCCCATTGGAAGATTTCCCTTCTATTAGTTTTCTGGGGACAACCCAAAATTTGGGATTTTCTTTTACTTTCACTTTCAATGATAAAGGTAAACCAGACAAATAGAGAGGGTGAATCTCCATAACAGGGGCACAGACCGCAATTAAAACCTGACAGGGGTTCTAATCCCTCTCCACTCTATCCTAAACTAGAAAAAGAAAAAAATGTTTGCCTTTAGTTATACTTTAAGCAAATCAACTCCAATAATTCAGTGTTTTTTTTTCATATGTAGGTTTCTATGCACTACTTTCGAGTAACTGATCCAAAAGGATATAGACTCCAGATACTCCAATCTGGCTATTATATTTTACATTACTCCAGTGGTTCTCAACTCCGGTCCTCGGGACCCACCAACAGGCCAGATTTTAAGTATTACCTTGGGGAGATGCAGACTAGAATACTACAATCACTGAGCAGTAAATGTTATCACCTGTGATGTATTTCAGTTATCCTGCAAACCAGGCCTGTTGGGGGGTCCCGAGGAGCGGAGTTGAGAACCACTGCATTACTCCAATACCTCATGCCTGGAGCACTACTTAACTTATTCATTTATTTATTTCCTTTAGTGAGTGGACCTTAATGCAGTTTTATGAGGTATTATGGAGTGTTTTTGCTTTTTGAAATACAGTCATGGCCAAAAATATTGGCACCCTTGCATTTCTGTCAGATAATGCACTACTTCACTCAGAAAATTGTTACAATTACAAATGTTTAGGCATTCTCATTATTTTTACTTTTGTTTTAATTGATATGACACAAAAACGTGGAGAAACAAAAAGCCAAATCTGACACATTCCATGCAAAACTCCAAGAATGGACATGACAAAATTATTGGTACCTTCTCAAAATTGTAAGAAATAATTGCATTCCAAGTTCGTGATGCTCCTGTAATTTGTAATTAAACTTACCTGTATCAATTAACAGGAGCTGACAATATAGAAATCACACCTGCAACCAGTTAAAATGGTGAAAAATGGACTCAACCTTTCTGTTGTGTGTCTATGTGCCACACAGAGCACGGAGAAGAGAAAGAGCAGCAAAGAATTGTCTGAGGATTTGAGAGCAAAAATGGTGGAAAAGCATGGACAATCTCAAGGTTAGAAGTTCATCTCCAGAGATCTTAAAGCGGTAGTAAACCCCCACTACTGTTTTTACCTACAGGTAAGCCTATAATAAGGCTTACCTGTAGGTAAAATGAATATGACATTAGCGGTGCATGCGCTCTGATGATCCGGCAGAGGCTGCCGGAAAATCAGAGCTGGCTGCCGGAACGAAGAGCTCCCGCACGCATGCGCAGGAGTGACGTCACGCGGCTCCGGCCACTCACAGCACCAGAGCTGCGTACCCGGAAGAAAGAAGAGGACCATCATGTCATTGTCCTTAGCGCTGACCGACTCGGGCATCGGGGGCCTCGTTCTAAGGTAAGTATGCGATGCATACTAACATATTATGCTATTGTCTTGCAGGATTTTTTTTTTCCAGGTTTACTACCGCTTTAATGTTCCTGTGTCCACTGTGTGCAACATTGTCAAGAAGTTTACAGCCCATGTCACTGTAGCTAATCTCTCTGGAGGTGGACAAAAGAGAAAAATTGATAAAAGATTGCAAAGAAGGATTGTTTGAATGGTGGATAATGAAGCTCGATCAACTTCCAGACAAATTCAAGCTGACCTTCAGGCATAGGGTACAATTGTGAGAATTCACACTATACGTCGCCATCTGAATGAAAACGGACATTATGGTAGGAAATCCAGGAGGACCCCACTGCTGACACAAACATAAAAAAGCCAGATTGGAATTTGCCAAAACTTACCTGAGCAAGCCAAAATCCTTTTGGGAGAATGTGCTGTGGACAGACGAAACAAAAGTCCAATTTTTGGTAAAGCTCATCATTCTACTGTTTTCAGGAAAATAAATAAGGCCTTTAAAGAAAAAAATATAGTCCCCACAGTCAAACATGGTGGAGGTTCACTGATGTTTTGGGGTTGTAGGCTGCTTCGGGCACTGGGTGTTTTGACTGTGTGCATGGCATTATGAAATCTGAAGACTACCAAAGAATTGGTGCAATGTAGAGCCCAGTGTCAGAAAGTTGGGTCTCCATCAGAAGTCATGGGTCTTACAGAAGGACAATGACCCAAAACACATGTCAAAAAGCATCCAGAAATGGATTAAGACAAAGCCCTGGAGAGATCTCACCTGTGGAGAGATCTCAAAACAGCAGTTGGGAAATGAACCCTTCCAATCTGAGAGACCCGAAGCAGTTGGTTAAAGAAGAGTGGTCCAATATTCCAGCAGAGAGGTGTAAAAAACACATTGATGGTTACAAGAAGCGATTGATTTCACAATTTTTTTCCAAGGGGTGTGCTACCAAATATTAAATCCAGGGTGCCAATAATTTTGTCCAGTACATTTTTGGAGTTTTGTATGGAATGTGTCAGATTTGGCTTTTTGGGTCTCCACTTTTTTGTGTCATATCAATACAAACAAAATAAACATAGAATGCCTAAACATTTGTAATTGCAAAAATGTTCTGGGCGAAGTGGTGCATTATCTGACAGAAATGCAGGGGTGGCAATATTTTTGGCCATGACTGTAAATACCTCATAAGGTGATAGTGAACTGACATTTTCATTATGTCACAAGATTAACGTATCTCATGAGATATTCTTTAGTGAATTGAGCCCAGAATGTGTTGTTTTACTTGACACGTGAAATTCTGTCATGTGTCCATCTTGTGTTACATTATCTACGTAATAGTTATTAAAAAATGGATAAATGTGTCTGGAATCTGAATGTTCATAGTCTCCCAGAAAAGCTACAGAAGACAATAGCATATTAAAAATGTAACTGTAAGCTGGAACATCAAAGTGAGTTGCACTGAGCGTTTTGAATCAAATCCCCTTGCTTTCAAATGATCTATGAGTGGAATTTATATTTGCAAGGATTACCATGAAGTCATCTCAGATTGCTAACAAAAGAAGAAAATGTGTAATTGGCAAGACTGTATTGTACAACAGAGTAACAGGATAAACAGCTGTCAAATCAAACACCAACGTCCCCACCAAACTAAAGACTTTGCAAGTATTACTGACACTAGATTAACAATGCTTAGGAATCAGAAGAAAAACATGCAATGCAGCTGTCATGGAGAAATAACACCATTATAGTCATCCATTATAGAGAAGATGTACTGCATGTATTTTAAGCAATCCTTATTTCTTCTGTTCCACAAATACAGCCTTTGCCTATACACTGCTAAAATGTCTAAAGTGTAACTCTACTTTTGTTGAGAAAAAAACATTCCCCTCTGGGTGATCTATGTACATTGCAAGGATTATAACAAACGTTGTTGCAGATTCCTACCTTTTGTTATCCTGAAGATATCACTGTTTGTTCCTCTGTGCATCTCTGCTAAGTGGGTCTAATGGGAATGGTTTCATAATTATCAGTCAGCTGAGCAGCTGCAGAGCACTAATGAGGAAATCTCCTGGGCCTACATAGCTTTAGACGTGTTCCTATTGCAAGTGTCTCACCAAAAATGACATTTCTGTTGCAGGGGATGCCTGAAATCGTACTTGTATTTTAGGCAGACTTCTTGGAAAATTGGCGAGCCAATCACACAAGCAGGAAATTATGTTTCTCGGGAGTGGTCAGTACACATTCTGTGTACAGAACAACTCCAGGTAGCCATATTGCATGGCATTTATAGAAAACGACAGTTGCTGCAGATTGAAAAGGAAAGGTAATTTTTAATAACATTCAATTACAATATGACTCGTATCGCAATTGTACAGGCTATATTATTTTTTCTTTATTTACAATTTTTTTTCCCCACGAAAGTGGAGTTACCCTTTCAAATGACAATCAGATTGGTGAGGGTTCTGCAGGGAGTCCCAGATCATCAAAATTTGTACTTTTAACCAATTGCCGACCGCCTGCCGCAGCATGATGGGGGCATGGTGGCTCGTTATCACAAAATGCCGTCACCTGACGGCGGCCGCGATAAACTAGTATTGTGGGCGCTCGCGCTCCCACTGTATTTGGGGGGGGCAGGGAGCGGGTAGGGCGGACTTGATCGCCACCGGCTACCTGCGATGCCCCCCCCGCAGTGAGAGAACGGAGGTCCATGTAAGTAAACACGGATCTCTGTTCTCATAGAGGAGGAAGGGCGGTGATCACAGGCTTCCTGTATATGGAAGCCGTGATCATCCCCTTTCCCCAGACAGGGCAGCCCACATACAGTTAGAACACGCCCAGGCAACACAGTTAACCCTTAGAGCGCCCCCTGCAGGTTAATCCCTTCACTGCCAATGGCATTTACACAGTAATCTGTGCATTTTTATAGCACTGATCGCTGTATACATGGCAATGGTCCCAAAAAAGTGTCAAAATGGTCCGACATGTCCGCCCCAATATCGCAGTACCGCTAAAAATTTCAGATCACTGCCATTACTAGTAAAAAATAAAAAAATAAATAAAAACCCCAAAAATTAATTCTCATCATCCGTAAACATGGCAACTTTTGTGCAAACCAATCAATAAACGCAGACTGCGATTTTTTTTACCAAAAATATGAGGAAGAATATAAATCAGCCAAAACCGATGGAAAAAAATGTTTTTTTATATTTTTTTTTTTGGATTTATATTTTAGCAAAAAGTAAGAAATTTTTTTTTTTTTGCTAAATTGTCGCTCTTCTTTCATTTATAGCGGCGATCAGAAATGATGCAGAGGTGATAAAATACCACCAAAAGAAAGCTCTATTTGTGGGAAAAAAAGGACGCAAATTTTGTTTGGGTAAAACGTCGCACGACCGCGCAATTGTCAGTTAAAGCGACGCAGTGCTGAATCGCAAAAAGTGCTCTTGTCCTAAAGTGGGAAATCCTTCCGGGGATGAAGTGGTTAAAAGGAAATGAATACTTTTGGGTCAAACTACAGGTGTAATGCTGTGCAGGCTCCTATGCAAAAAATAATAAATGCAAATTTTTTTCTGCAAACATATGTGCATGTATTATTTTTCCATAAAAGGTGGGCTTAGCCTTTAAAATTCAATGCCTGTGCGAAATAAAAATTATTGAAACTGACCAAACTCTAACCATGTGTAAAAAGCCTCAGATAAACAGTGAATGAACAAACATACATGTTAGGTGAAAAAAATGTAACAATGAAATAATTCCAGACAAAACTTTTGCTTGCTTTGTATAGTGTGTGGAAGGGTTAGAACCTCTGCAGCAGTGTACTGTAATCTGTGTCTCCATCAGGGAGATTCCCCTTCACTTTCTGTCCCAGTCAAAGGGTTTATGGGGAAAGGAAAATTTGGGAAATCTCCTCCCTAAAGACAAAGACTAACAAAATATTTTAGTCTACAGTGAAAGGGTTATAATCTCTGCAGTTTTTATTGCTTTCTTGTCCTGGTATATGCTTACCCCATCCCATTTGCTAGCCTGATGCTTTAAAGCCTCTTTCACACTTATGCGTCTTGTCCTGCGACTTTGGACTGCAAAGCCACATGATAAGTTGTACCTCATGATTTTCAATGAGTACCGTTCATATCTGTGCAACTTCAAGTCACAGCGACTTCAAAGTAGTCCCTGCACTACTTTGGTCCGACTTTGATGAGACTTGAGGTCCATAGACCTCAAGATTACACAGGCATTGCTTCAAGTCGTGTCGAAGTCGCGCGACTGTCGGGTCATACAAGTGTGAAAGGAGCCTACTCAGTGCTGTGGCTATAATTAAACATTGATCAAAAATAGACAATAGAGGTGAACTTTGCTAGTTGTGACAACACATCCCTAGAAAAGTAAATACAACACCAACAGAGAAAAAAGTTGGGACTTTAAAGGTTGTCACTAAGATCTCCCAAGTAGAAACACGAAACAGTGTGAGTATATATAAAATTAATATTTATTACATGACATACAATAAGTACAATCAACACCACATATAGTGTAGATTAAAACAAACGATGCAGATTATGCTGAATGCAATAACTATATGAGGTCAGTCCCATTCTTGGTCATCCCCAATGGTTGACCGATGGGATGGAAAGGCTCTTGGACTGGCATAGAGCTTTCTCTAGTCTCACAATAGGATCACAACGTGTTTCGCTATTCGCTTCTTCAGGCTATCCATTTTGAAGTATAGGCATGTCACACATAGATATTGGGTGTGTATATGTCCCTCAGGGGGTATATGTCACCGCTGCTGGGTGAATACAGTATACGAGTACCCAGATGCTACCGATCCAACGGTCAATATTAGTATGGAGAAAGGAGCCAGGACATAACCCCATACAAGTCCTAAATGCTCGCAGAGCCTGCATAAGCCAGCTCCTCCATAGAGGTCCTTCTCCCCGTCACTCGTGTCCAGGGCCTCTAGTCGTGATTAGACACCCTTCTCCCCGTCACTCGGGTCCATGGCGTCTAGTCGTGAGATCAGAGTGATGGGGAGAAGGACCTCTATGGAGGAGCTGGCTTATGCAGGCTCTGCGAGCATCTAGGACTCGTATGGAGTTACGTCCTGGCTCCCCTTTTGCGGTCTCTACGGGGACGCTCCTTTCTCCATACTAATATTGACCGTTGGATTGGTAGCATCTGGGTACTCATATACTGTATTCAGGATACCCCAGCAGGGGTGACATATACCCCCTGAGGGACATATACACACCCAATATCTATGTGTGACATGCCTATTCTTCAAAATGGATAGCCTGAAGATGCGAATAGCGAAACACGTTGTGATCCTATTGTGAGACTAGAGAAAGCTCTTTGCCAGTCCAAGAGCCTTTCCATCCCATCGGTCAACCATTGGGGATGACCAAGAATGGGACTGACCTCATATAGTTATTGCATTCAGCATGATCTGCATCGTTTGTTTTAATCTACACTATATGTGGTGTTGATTGTACTTATTGTATGACATGTAATAAATATTGATTTTATATATACTCACACTGTTTCGTGTTTCTACTTGGGAGATCTTAGTGACAACCTTTAAAGTCCCAACTTTTTTCTCAGTTGGTGTTGTATATAATTAAACATTGATATTACTGTATTGTCCAGTACACACGATGAGATTATCGGACGAATGATCGTCCGTGTTTGTTTGCATGCTAATCTCTTACCGTTTTCTTATCTGTACCAGCTCCCACTTCCCTTACCCCTTTATCTCATGGGACACGTTACATGTCCCAGAAGGCTGCAGGACTATTCACAAAGCTCCACACAAGCTCACGCATGGGCAGTGGGAAGCCACAGCCGGCTCCCACATCCAAGATGGCAGTGCCAGGAACCCACAGAAGTAATAAGAACCAACTGCACTAAGACAGTGCTGGACTGCAGGCACTAGTAAGCAGCTTTTTTTTTTTTTAAAGTCAACAGCTACAGTATTTGTAGCTGCTGACTATTGAAAAAGAAAAAAAAAACAAACCAAAATTCCTCTTTAAGTATAATGTACAAACCATTATTAAAAATGGAATTATTCTCTAGGATTCTTTCCTAAAGATAGATTTGTGACAAGCGCTATGGAGCAAGAGCAAAGGAACAATAATCATTCCAACTGATATTCCATTACAGAGTCACCTACGCGAACCACTGAGAGATGCATCAGAGGCAATCCAGAAAAAGACTACTCTAAATATTTAACTAGTGTCAAATAAACCTCTCCACTAAATCCATTTCAATTAAAAGTCTTTCCACTTTGATGATTATATTGGTAAATGTCAGGTGTAGGGATTCCTGTGCTTTGCCTCCTAGTAATGGTGTGAGATGGAAATCTGAGCATGACATATCCATCCAACATTAACCATCAAACTATGTTGTTCTTCTTATGGACAATTATGGTTTCCCACAGTCAGCCCACCTAGAATGGCCATTTCAGTTTTTGGCAGATGCCACAGAGCAAAATCTATTAAAGGTTTTTTAAGAGCAAGATTTCTTCACAGGAGTTCCTTTGTCTGAGAACCGGTCATAAATATTCTCCTTGAATTTTTTAGCAGATTCTATATTATGAAGTATGAACTATGGAAAGGACACCCCAAGATGGGCAGATAACAGAGCCATGACATGTGACAAGGAGATCCTACTGATGGAGCCTCAAATAGAAATAAGATGCCTAAAATATCAGACTCAATGACACTTTTTGTTGAACTCATCCTTTAATAGGCACTGCACTGGTCCAATATGGGGGAATAGACATAGTACCTCTTAATTCAGAGTACTTTATATTTTTCCCATGTGTGCAATATATGCAAACTGTATTTTATCTACACTGACAAGTATGGCGCAGTGTGTGAAATCAAGCAACTGAAGTGTACTTAGCGCACACCTACACTGTAAAGTTAGGTCCTCTGTAACAGATATGGCAGGATAAAGGGCGTAAAATCAGAAGTTACTCCCCGTTGTAAATATCAGGTCTTGCGGTGCTATGGATTTGGGTCATGATGGGGCTCTACTTGGGAGCTGACATCAGAGTCTTTGGTGAAAGTGAATAAAGATTCTGTTGAAATTAGTTCCCATAGTGCACTGCTACTGTGGGTCGTGTTACCTAATGTACATGTTGGTGCTAAAAGTGGAGCACCTACTTGTTACAGCTCAGAGCTGTAGATTTCTTCTTCTTCTTTCCTACCTTCCCAATGCCTGGCAATAATAATAAATTTGGCCCAAACTGCATACTGAGGTTACTACAAGTATCCTTCATAGCGCCCCTTTAGATGGGTTTGGGTCACTCCATCTCGCAGTCGTGTGCCTAGGCCACATTTCATTTCATAAGCTTTTATAGGATTCTGAACATGTATCATGGTTTCTGTTGATCTTTCTATCACTGATTAGAATAAGTGGAGTACACACTTATTCGAGCTTACTGGCTTGCCAACTAGAGGGCGAGAATAACCGCTCTGGATTTTTTCCTGTCTGTCTCCCCATTGGGGAAATTTTCCCTTCCCACCCCTGTGATATCAATAGAAAAAATGGGGGTTCTCACCAACATAAGCAGACACAGACAGAGACAGTAAAAAAAAGAAAGCCCCCCCCCCCCATCAGTTCTGACAAATCTTACTAGTGTCTACAGGGCAGGTTACTTTTTCTACATGGCATCCTGATCATACAAAATACCATGCTTTGGTAATCAAATGCAGACCAGCTTCCCTGGTCCAAAACCTAGCTCTACCTCCGACAATGCTAAATTATTGACCTGTCATTGAGATGAGCAGCCACACACAGTCAAGAGTGAGACGTACAGCTGTCATTCTCAGAGTTTGGCTGATTCCTGCTCTCGGCATCATCCAGATTAAAAACTGACTTTCAGCAAAGGAGGCGGGTGGAAAATTACTGGCTGAACAGTGCCTACATTCAATGAGATACGGGCATTGTTTGGATATTCTGAGCCATCAGGGAAGACCACCATGCTGTTTAGTGTGGATGGAGGAAATCTGTTCATTTCTTTCAATCAGCCCTCAGGTGTATGGCCAACCTTAGCATATAAGGCCATGTTTACTGCACTGTGCTTTATGGTTTCCGTCTCTACGCAAATGCTGTGGGTCAGGACCAACTTACCTAAAAATAAAAACTCTTTATCCAAATAACCTACCTTATCTCGTTAATAGCAGTTAATAAGTAAAGAATGTAAATCATATATTAACCTAGTACATAGAGGGAGCATTTGCAAATGTGTATAAGAAGTACCAGAGTAATATTATAGAAAAGTAATTAAAATTTGAATCTTGTCAAAGATTAATTTCTGGTAGATGTTACAATGGTCATTTAAAACATGTTCATGCTGAAAGCACAGTGTAGCTTTCTGTTACAGATTAAAGCAAAATTAAAACTCTGCATGAAAAAAATAAAAAAATGGCCCCTGGGAACCAACATACTAATATGCACCATATGTTAGCACATTATGGCAGACTTACCTGCCAGGCAATCCCCTCCAACACTCTTAGCTGTCACAGACGATTCAATCTTCTCCAGGTTTATCTTTCGTGTTCAGCTTATTCGACCGCCTAATTGGCCGGGCTGCGATGACCTTACATTAACACAGCACAGAGCAGTGGCGTAACTGTGTGCTGAGCCGTGCATGCGCTGCTCATTGTACATAAATATTGGGGTTGTGACAGTGAGGACCAATAGGGTCACTTCTGTCATAAAAATTCTACCTGTCAGTGATGCAATTTGTCACTGAATTTATCATGTTTTTGTTATACTGGTTATGTGTTCTGTACGCAAGTATGAACACCCAAAAGTATTAGCACTTCTAGAACTTTAACCTTCTATATATGTTCAAGAGGTCCTACACTGTTGCTATGTATGTGCTGCATTACGGATCTGTGTTCCTGTTATTTTAGATGTGCAAAAAACCTTATTGTTCAAAAAAGTGCACACACTTAAAGTGATAGTAAAGCTTCCAAAAAAAAAATTTTACCCTGCAAAGTTATATCATAATGTGCTGGTATGCATCGCATACCAGCACATTATAAAAAACTTACCTTAAAACAAAGCCATCCAGCAGCACGCAGTCACCACTGGCAGGTCTTCCATCTTCACCCGGTCTTTCTTTGGGTTCATGGGCTCTGTTGCACGTGGGAGCCCCAGGCATGGCATAAAGCTTTGAAGGAATGGCATGGGTATGCCGTACCCTCAGAGCACATGCATCGGTGACGTCACCTGCTGGAATATCTCCTAAACGGTGGACATTTGAGAAATTTGTTTTACCTACAGGTAAGCTTTATTATAAGCTTACCTGTAGGTAAAAATGTCACACAAGACCTTACTACCATTTTAAGAAATCCCATAATCCACTGTGGTGTTCATAGCTCTGGCCTGTAGGTGTCACTATTTCCAACCGTTCTATCCAGTTCCTGTTCTGATATACCGGTACTAAGAAGGCTGCAGGTGTTTTATGGATGCCTAAAGAAATTCAACTGGATCTACGCTGCCTCCCCGACTACAGGACACAACATTCACCTTTATCAAAAATATCTTTGGTAGAAGTACAAGCTTCAGATACAGACCAAACAAAGCTCCCACTGCCTGATATACTGTACAGGCTTTCAATATTCTCTAAAATCATCGGGTGTGTGCCAGGTCTAGCCATAGATATAAATAATAACCATCCTCATCTCTGGCATGGCCAGGGCAGTAACAGATGCCCAATGCGTGTATATACCTTTACATTTTACAGGCTTGCCCTTGCTCATTTATGTTTTTGTATTAGAGTGTAAAAAACATATTAGGTACATCTTCCTTGTAATTCATCCACATTTCCCCATGTTTTGTCTATCAACAAATCCTGCAAGGACAAAATAAAACCTGTTGACTGTCAGAAATCTTAACTTCCTGTAGTGAGCTGACAAAGCTGCCTAGCAGCATTAAAATCCTAAGCCAGGGGTGACCAAACTACGGCCCTCCAGCTGTTGCAGAACTACAAGTCCCATGAGGCATTGTAAAACTATAACATTCACAGACATAACCAAGCATGATGGGAATTGTAGTTCCAGAACAACTGGAGGGCCATAGTTTGGACACCCCTGTGACCTAAGCAGTGTTGTCAGCTCTGCCAAGATCTCCCTTGAACTACAACCCCCCACCCTCTCCTCATCTCCATAACACCGAGGGAGGTATCTTGTAGTCCAGAAGGCACAGCTAGGCAGGGCAAACAACACAGCTTGGGGTTTTATTGCAGCATAGATAAGGTTGTCAGCTCAAACAGATAGTAAAGAGCTCAGTGGAATCCAGGCAGGGTAAACATGTATTTTACTATACAGATAGAACACTGGGTCACTGGGTATTGTGCATATTATTGCAAAGATTTACTACATATATTTTTTTTTATTTTGCCCAGACATACACATTAAATGTACAGATTGGCCACTAGGGAGCACTCTCATTGGTTTAGTGGAATTACTCACTATTCAAAATTGAGATAAAATAAAACCCACATTTAGGAAGTGCATTATTTTCAGTGATATGGAAAACATATTAAAGAAGTATTAAACCCCAAAACAAATATTACATTTGCAGCCTAGCAATTCTTAGATGATGTGGCTACATTAGTTTTCTTTTTTTTTTTAGACTTGTTTTCCTTTATTTTCTCCTGCCAGTAAGTCAAGATCCTTTAACAGACCAAGCTGCCCAGCAAAGGTAGCCGTTGGAGGGTTGAAACAAACCATTTACCACTGACAGGGATGCTGACAATGGGCGGCTTTTATTAGTTTATGCAAAACCTTTATCCCAAAAGGAATACAAAATTTGCTGCTGTAACTGCTTATAAAGTGCTAGCTGGAGTTCAGCTTGCTAGTCAAGTCCATCTAACACTGCATGCTCCCCAGATTGACAATGCTGCTGTCCAAGGTGACTCCATTGCTCCTCCATCCAGAGTGGAGACCCTAAGACAGAAAGTGTGTTACCTACCAGATCACCAGGTGAAAAAAAGGCAAAAAAACAAGCATATGGTGCACTTTAGAAATCACCCGCTCCCATACAAATAAAATCGGTGAATGTCACTTAAATAAAATATCCCAAACATCAAATCTTCAGTGGCCATAAAAAAGTCCTAGTGTGAGTTCATAAAAGTGAAGTGACCTCTGAAACAAGCAAATAGGACTGCAGAGAGCACCAGACTAAGTGCAGTAGCATAAAACATTTTATTGGAGAAAGACACTTGGCAACGCACATTTGGAGTGTCATACAAGGCATATCTCCATGTACAGTATCTCACAAAAGTGAGTACACCCTCACATTTTTGTAAATATTTTATTCTATCTTTTCATGTGACACCACTGAAGAAATTACACTTTGCTACAATGTAAAGTAGTGAGTGTACAGCTTGTATAACAGTGTAAATTTGCTGCCCCCTCAAAATAACTCAACACACAGCCATTAATGTCTAAACCACTGGCAACAAAAGTGAGTGCACCCCTAAGTGAAAATGTCCAAATTGGGACCAAAGTGTCAATGTTTTGTGTGGCCACCATTATTTTCTATCACTGCCTTAACCCTCTTGGGCATGGAGTTCACCAGAGCTTCACAGGTTGCCACTGGAGTCCTCTTCCACTCTTCCATGACAACACGGAGCTGGTGGATGTTAGAGACCTTGTGCTCCACCACCTTCCATTTGAGAATGCCCCATAGATGCTCAATAGGGTTTAGGTCTGGAGACATGCTTGGCCAGTCTATCACCTTTACCCTCAGCTTATTTAGCAAGGAAATGGTCGTCTTGAAGGTGTGTTTGGGGTCGTTATGTTGAAATACTGCCCTGTGGCCCAGTCTCCGAAGAGAGGGGATCATGCTCTACTTCATTATGTCACAGTACATGTTGGCATTCATTGTTCCCTCAATGAACTGTAGCTCCCCAGTGCTGGCAGCACTCATGCAGCCCCAGACCATGACACTCCCACCACCATGCTTGACTGTTGGCAAGACACACTTGTCTTTGTACTCCTCACCTGGTTGCCGCCACACATGCTCAACACTATCTGAACCAAATAAGTTTATCTTGGTCTCATCAGACCACAGGACATGGTTCCAGTAATCAACGTCCTTAGTCTGCTTGTCTTCAGCAAACTGTTTGTGGGCTTTCTTGTGCATCATCTTTAGAAGAGGCTTCCTTCTGAGATGACAGCCATGCAGACCAATTTGATGCAGTGTGTGGTGTATGGGCTGAGCACTGACAGGCTGACCCCACACCCCTTCAACCTCTTCAGCAATGCTGGCAGCACTCATACATTATTTCACAAAGACAACCTCTGGATATGACGCTGAGCATGTGCACTCAACTTCTTTGGTCGACCATGGCGAGGCATGTTCTGAGTGGAACCTGTCCTGTTAAACTGCTGTATGATCTTGGCCACCGTGCTGCAGCTCAGTTTCAGGGTCTTAGCAATCTTCTTATAGCCTAGGCCACCTTTATGTAGAGCAACATTTCTTTTTTTTCAGATTCTCAGAGAGTTCTTTGCCATGAGGTGCCGTGTTGAACTTTACGTGACCAGTATGAGAGAGTGAGAGCGATAACACCAAATTTAACACACCTGCTCCTCATTCACACCTGAGCCCTTGCAACACTAACGAGTCACATGACACCGGGAAGGGAAAATGGCTAATAAGGCCCAATTTGGACATTTTCACATAGGGGTGTACTCATTTTTGTTGCCAGCCGTTTAGACATTAACCTCCCTGGCGATCTGATTGTGTCAATATTTTGAGTGTCAAAGCGATACATTGTTTTCCATAGAAATTTGTTGTTTTATATTGTAGGCATGTAATTCTTAGGAATAACTCACTTAAATCTGTCCAAACAAGAGTCTAGTAGACATCCCTGGTATGATAAAGTTTGTAACACAAAATCATAAATTATAAATAATTATAAAAAATAATAATAAAATGATAAAAAAATTAATTTAATAATGTAATCAAACCAAAAACACTGAAATTTGTACAAACGAATCACTATCGAGCAATTCTGATGCCGGTGTTTCATCAGACTAGATGACCCCTCAAACCTTGTAACGGAAGTGACGTACCATCGCCGCCATCTTGCTACACCCCGCACTCATCCGCAGTAAGGATACAGTGAGAAGGTGGCAAAAGGACATCTTTCTACACCCACCAGAGTTTTGCATTTCACACTTATTTTTTTACAGTAAACGGAGCTTATATAGTAACATACAGTATTTTCATATTCATCAGACTGTTTTGATGTTGAAGTGTAAAAGCAGCAGTGTTCTGTCAGATCAGCAAACCTGTTGATCCGCAGGCTTGCCATTGCTTTTACAATTCAACATCAAAAGAGTGTCATGTATTTCTAAATACTGTATTTTATTATATAAGCTTAGTTTATTGTTACAAATAAGTGGGAAATGCAAAAGTACGGTGGGTGTAATAAGATGTCCACTTTTCACTGCATCTGTACTGTGGACGAGTGCTGGGTACAGCAAGAAGGGGGCGACGGAAGGTCACTTCCTTTACAAGATACGACGGGTCACCTAATCTGCCGGAACACCGGCATCCGCCGGAGGACACAGCAGGAGGACACTGGGGGATCGTGGGGACAAGGTAAGTAACACTACAGTGTAATCCCGAGTGTGGCTCTGGGTTATCGCTTTTGGTACTGAAAATGAACCC
>BLSH010151671.1:1095391-1108161 GCA_018402905.1 Glandirana rugosa | reverse complement strand
TATGACACGACTGGCTTCAATATCACGTGAAATTGTCTCGTTGACACGTAGAACGCACTTTTTATTTTACGTCGGAGACACTTTGTTAGATGACGGTGAGATCTAGGCCATTAGACTAATAAGAACATAGAAAGGGAACTTGACTTTTTTGTGTATGGCCCCAACTATATGACCTTGGACCTCACGAGTCTTAGACCACGTCGAAAGTACCATCGGTTATTTTAAGATTGGAGTCAAACAAGTTAATTGGTGAAGGGCTGGCGCGATATCTGTTTTCTGCAGGTGTCGAGGGGGCGCGCGGGAAGCGAGATTCTGGAGGACGTCCATGGACATCCACTCAGAATAACCCGACCGCGCTGTGGACGTCTTTTGTCTATAGCGCGGTCGGGAAGTGGTTAATTGAACAAACTGAGGTTAGAATTTTATTGGCTACCATGAAAGCTGCACCAGATTCTGAGCACTCCAGGTTCCAGTATATCAACCCCGGTATGTGTTTTTTCAGTTCAAGGGAAAGATACAAGAATAATCAGATTACCGGATCTAGAGTGGCAGTAGATTGTTTCACAGAGGCTGCATTTTATTTTTCACGCAAGATGCACAGTTGCTCTGTTAAAGTGCACTATAACTTCGGTCAGCACAGTATGATAGATAGATTCTTGGTGTATTTTGCTTTGACCTACCTTTTTTATGTTCTTTTAAAATACATTACACTACAACAGACTTGCAGTTTTTCATTCCAATTAAAATGCACATACAGTAGAACCCAGATAAAATGCAAACCTATAGTGACATTTTGGATACATGCTTTTCCTAGCAATAGTAATTTTAGGATCCTAATTAGGTTTTTAAAAGCAAACAACAAATATTTCATGGCAATGATGTAAGAGAAATCCACTCTTGAAAGGTGGATTAGGAGGGGAAGAATATCTGAAATTCAGCACTACAAGAAGTTGGTTTGTGTTGTATAAAAAACACCAAATAATAAAAAAATAGATATAGCTCAGTAACATTTGCTGGAACTTTATTCCTGTTTCTGGATCCATTTTGCAAGTGTAAACAGAAAAAAGTAATACACTTTTGTCAAAACATCATGCCAACCATCAGAAAGAGGCCCAAAACAAAAAAATAAAAAAATAAGCTAAGGTCTGGCATGACTAGGGTAGCAGCAGTTAGAGGGTTAAAACATAATAAGGTTAGCAGGGATAAAACGTGTAGAGATAGCGATTGGGTGGAAAGTTGTGGGTGGGGCGACGTATGTGGGGAGTGGGAACGTGAAGTCTGAAGGGGCACTCGAGGATTGGATGAAGAAGAAGTTTCCCATTCTCCTGCCCTGTTAATAGAGATCTTATTGGATGGTCATAGTGGTCTGGCGGTTCGGGTCCTTGGAGGCGTCCACATTTTTCTGAGTAATATCAGAATAAAGACCTGTGTATGGTATGGTGTCCTATGGTTAATCTGAGTTAACGGTGGTTTAATGGGAATTTGTGGAAATGGAGGTGTCTGTGGGAAATTTTGGTATTATCCTCGAGCCAGGGTTCTGCGGCTGCGGGTCCTTAAACGGTCCTGCAGATACAATTTTTGTGTTGATTTAGGAGTGCCTCCAAGGATCGACAACCTAGGGGGTCATTACTGTTTTGTTCTAGATTTCTGTTCTAAGGAATGTTGTTATGTTGTTTATGGTTAATAAATGGCCGATACAGTCAATTTTCACTCCATAAAGGTGTGTCGGTTGTATCATTTTAGGTATTAATGGGAAGTGGGGTTAATATTGGCTATTGTGGTCTATGGGAGCATAGTGAGTAATACCTCTGGTATGGCCTAGTCATGAAAGTATCCATAGTATCTGTAAGATATTTATACTAATAAATATAAGCAGTAATGTAGCTAAATGTGTGCTACCAAAAACCCATCTTAATGCATCTATGGGAGTGACCATTGCTAACTTGTTTACTCTTGTATAGCTAGAGTATACTGATTCAAAAGAAACATGTATATATCAGGTATTAGTACCACTAAGATGTGCATGTTTTTTCCAGGTCAAAGTTTTTTTTTAGTGTCTGCAGGGCAGGCATTTCGGAGGTGCAACCTGGGTAATTGCCCAGGCCCCCGAGTCTTTAATGACCCCCATTAGCCACCAAACTCCTTGCCCACTGCTGAGGAACTAGCCAGGGTAACCCCCATCTTCCATTCCTAAAGTCTCCTGGTGGCAGCTGGCTGTCTTACAGCTCTGTTCCCCTAGTCTGCAATTGTCTCATCTGCTTGCAGGCAAAATAAATGTTCCAGATATGTTAAAACTTGCTTTCATATTTCATAGGGGAAGGGGGCACTTTTAACACATTTTACTATCAGCACTGATACGTCAGACAAGGTATACGACAGCTTGATACTTCTGTTTTATCATAGAAAAACAAAGTCAAATGTTCCCTAAAAAGTTACACTTTTACACTTGAAGTGTGGAGATTATCATCATTATTATTATAAATGCAGTTATATAGGTGACTGGTTCTCTTTAAAATGTGTGTCTTGTTGCACTCACCACTTACTCCAGGCACTCAGCGTTCCTTCAAAAATTGCCTAACAGTAAACAGTATGACAGAACCGACGGCTGATCAAAGATGGAAATAATATTCTAGAAGAATTGAAGATTAAGTAGCTGGTAGCTTCGACACTAGTTAAATTTAGTTCAAGGACAGTATGTTCCAGAAAGAAAGGTGAGTCAGTAGTTGCAATGAAACATTACAGCTTCCACTTTCTGTCTAACTGCTAGGTGTACTAGCTCTATTGTAATGATACCTGTCATTGAAATGAAGCTGTTAAAAACCTTCGCTTTGTCCCAATTAGCTAGTGAAGGGTTCTGAGCCATGTCTAGCATGGAAGAACATACCAAAAAATGAACAAGCCATCACAGAGAAAAACATATCTGTGCAAAAACTCAACATGAATTTAGAAATAGGTACTAAAACAACTAAAACTATCCAGCATTCAGATGATCCTATTCTGATATATGAGGTGTGTCTAAAAAGTTTGATGAATGGTCCGATATCTCAACGTCATCATGGGCCAGGTGCACATAGCTATCCAGAGACACATCGAGAAGTGCCACGTAGCGTGGAGTACACATAACCATCAGGGTAAACCCGCTGCAGGCAGTCGTAGCCTGTGTAAGGTAGGGTCATAGTGCAATGGAGCAATGTGTGAACATCAAGCTCTCCTACAAATTGGGGAAAACAAAGACATATAAAACGTTGGTGCAAGTGTACGGGACGGAAGCCATTAGTAGAAAATATGTTTACAACTGGTGAATCTGAAAGAGCCACTTCGGGTTGGGCGTTGACAACGATCGAGCGAGTGCGACAAGTGCTGGCACGAGATTGGCAACTGACTCTACGATTGATGGCGCAGGAATTGGGCATTAACAAGTATGTGGCTCTTGTCATAGTCCGCAAAGATTTGGATACTAGGATTTCATTACTATGTGAATCGATGGAATGGTGTTCACTGTCTTACCCACAACCCAAAAAGAGTTGCCTGCAAAAGTCCAAGGTCAAGACAATGTTGATCGCCTTCTGACAATGTGTGACAGCGGTTCTATAAACTGTCAGGAAAGAGGCCTTTGCTGACAGTTTCCAGAAGCTTTATGAACGTTGCCAAAAGTGTGTTGTGAAGGAAGGCCAAGGAAAGGTAATTTAAAAAACAAACATACAGCGCTTACAAGTGCTTAAATTCAAACAGTGCAGTCTAAAAACATTCCAAAAATATATGAAAATATATACAGACAACTGTATACCTCATACAGACAATCTATTATTGCATATATCAAAAAACAGTGCTTAAATAAATAAAGAAAAAATTTAATATATGTAAAAAGTGCAAATAGTGCTTTAAAGTGCTTGCTATCTTCAAGGTGCCAAAAGTGCCAAGGTGCTTCAAATTGTGTGGGGTGTCACCCCCTAATGCATCCCTACTCACCACAAGACCATGACCACCAGCTTTTCAGTCTGGGGGGTCTGGTCAGGCTTTGTTATAATCAGATTCCTCTCAGGTGACTAGCCCAGGGTGCGAGCATTCACAATGACCAGAATCCCGGAGACACTCCACATTAAATAAAATAAAGACAAGAGGGGGGACCACAATAGTGAAGTACTGTAAAACAATGCTTTTATTGCGCAAAACAATCAAAGTACTCACAAGATTGCGGATGTATATGAGCCTGTAGTAACAGCATCTAGATACGAACGCCGCTAGATCGTGTGCGTTCCAAAAGAACCGATCTAGCGGTGTTCGTATCTAGATGCTGTTACTACAGGCTCATATACATCCACAATCTTGTGAGTACTTTGATCGTTTTGCGCAATAAAAGCATTGTTTTACAGTATTTCACTATTGTGGTCCCCCCTCTTCTCTTTATTTTATTTAATGTGGAGTGTCTCCGGGATTCTGGTCATTCTGAATGCTTCCTGATGACGTGTTTAAGGAAAACACGAAATGCATAGAAGCCGCGCCTCTTTCTGACGTAATTTCCAGCTCCCTTGGTTCTCATCTCCTGAACGGTGGAACGCACGCTGTGCTGGACACGGATCCTGCAGAGCAGCACTTATGCGGCAACAGACGGTGCCGGTCGGTCGGCACAGGGACACGTGAGTGCATTACTTTCGTTGGCCTCTGTCTCAGTACCTGCTTTTTCCGGAATTGTGCGCAATGAATATCTCTTTTTTGCCTTCTATGAGCGGTTTCTATTTGAGGGAGAAACATCTATCTTAGAGTCAGCGGTGTCCTTCCCCAGCAAGAAAAAGTTTGTTTCATTCGTCCTTTTTTGGATGGACCTATGTTGGGTGATTATTAACTTTTGACACATTGGAAGAAAAGAGCTGTGTGTGTTTAAGCAATCTCAGATCCCTTTTCACAGAGAATCTTTTCTGGCTGTCAGTGCATTCAATATAGTAGATAGATTCACTATTTCTTTTAAACTTCACAATTATTGTTTGGCATTTAAGGAATGACTGTATACCACAAGGTTATTTCCATTAATGGTAGGTGAGCGCCATATATACCTTTAACATTTATATATTGCTCTAACTCAGTACAATTGTTATTGTTCTGAATGTAGGTAGGCTGCATAATCATTAATCACAAGTTTTTTTGCAATTTTGCATTTTGCTGCTTAGAGGCATAGCACTACACAAGAGTTTTTTCCTTGGTGGGGCGCCATCATCTGTTCTTTATCCAATAAATATAACTTAGCAAATACATGGCAAGGTTTTTTATAATTTGCTGAATATACAGTAATACAATCCACACTCAGGTCTCAGAAATACAGATTACAGTAAAGCAGCCTACTCTGTATTCTGATACAAGATATGCAAATAGTTTCTAGTCTTATAAAGACGTGCATGAGCAAGTTGGGGTGGAGAAACTTGATTGCCCTGCAGAGAGTCCTGAACTCAACCCGATAGAACACCTTTGGGATGAATTAGAGCGGAGACTGCAAGCCAGGCCTTCTCGTCCAACATCAGTGGCTAACCTCACAAATGCGCTTCTGGAAGAATGGTCAAACATTCCTATAGGCACACTCCTAAACCATGAGGACAGCCTTCCCAGAATAGTTGAAGCTGTTATAGCTGCAAAGGGTGGGCCAACTCAATATTGAACCCTACGGACTAAGACTGGTAAGACTGAGATGCCATTAAAGTTCATGTGCGTATAAAGGCAGGCGGCCCAATACTTTTGGCAATATAGTGTATACGACAAAAAAAAAAAATGTGATTATGCAAACTAATACAAGTCTCTAACTTGTCTAGTGAAGTCCAAGTAAAACACCTGTGTGCTTCAATGCCATGCTGTAGAGATCATCATGTGCAAATCCATCACCAACAATTAAACCTGACATAGATGAGGGCTCGACAAACCCCAAGCGCCAGGTCACCATGGCGACCACAAGTTGGGCTGCCGTCCGAATGCTCCCCAAATCTGTGGGAGCGGACGTCCGCTCTCGTACCCCTCTAGTCGGCCTGGAAGTGACATGTGACGTAATTTCCGGGTTCCCGTTGACAGTTTCCCCAGCCACTGAGGCTGGGAAAGAATGTAACGCAGTGCGATGTTTTTTGCATTATATTCAGCGAAGCACAGAGGAGACATGCAAATAAAGTTACATCAAAATACATAACCCCCCCCCCCAAAAAAAATGGCGCTGGGGTGCCTACGCCTGAAAATGCCAATTGCAATACATATGGTACATATCACCACACACACTGAGATGAGAGCAAAAATTCTATTATCAGACTTCCTGCGTAATTCTAAAATGATGACTTATAGGGGGCTTAATAAGCCATAGCTCTGCCTATGGGAAATATAGGGTACTGACAGGTTTAAAGTTTGACATGTTGGGTATCTATTTACTTGGTGCAACCCTTGGCTTTTATATTTTACTCAAAAATTGGGTAATTTGAGTTTTTGTGTCCCCTAAAATTAACTTTCAATGTGTTTTTTTTAGCTTTGAGGTAATATAGTGCAACATAAAAAAACTTTCATTTTTTTAATGTTTGGTTGAAACTACCACTATTTTATTCTCCAGGGGGTTTACGTTCAGAAAATATATAATGTTTGGGGGTTTCATGTAATCTTCAGGCCTAAAAATAGGATTTTTTGACTTACGGTAAAATCCTTTTCTCTGATTTCATTGACAGACGCAGCCTCTTATTCTTGACATGTGGGGTTTATCTTTCACTAGGAGTGGACTAGGCAGAACGTAGTTCAGCTAAAAGAAGACACAGCCCCTCCCAGGGGGCAGTCCTCACTTGGCATAACCCCTCCTGCCCTGCTCAGCAACTCAGTTCGTAACAATCAGTACAAACTCAAACAAAGAGGGGTGGGTGCTGCGTCCGTCAATTAACTCAGAGAAAAGGATTTTACGGTAAGTCAAAAAATTCTATTTTCTCTTTCGTTCATTGACGGACGCAGCCTCTTATTCTTGACATGTGGGGATGTCTCAAAGCAATGTCACAACGAGGGGTGGGCAACAACAACAGCACCCAACAGAAGAGTTCTCCGGGAGGTGCCAGACGCGCTCACACCACCGCCTGCAAAACTTTGCGGCCAAAAGCAGCATCTGAGGACGCTGCAACATCAACTCTGTAAAATTTTGAAAAAGTGTGCACCGAGGTCCAAATGGCCACCTTGCACACCTGAGAAACCGATGCCTGATGTCGGAAAGCCCAGGAAGCACTAATCGCCCTGGTAGAGTGAGCTGTGACCGGAAAGGGGGGCCCCGAACAGCATATGCACGGGTCACCGCCTGTCATATCCAACGGGAAATAGTGGCCGACGAGGCCGCCATCTCCTTGCACGGACCATCCACCGCGCCAAAAAGCGCATCCGACCTCCGAAAAGAGGCCGTGGCTGACAGATACACCCGCATAGTCCTAACCACATCCAGGGAGTACAAAGCAACCTCCTTAGGATGAGACGGGCGCGGACACAGCGAGGGGAAGACAATGTCTTCATTGATGTGAAAAGAAGAGACCACTTTCGGTAAGAAAGAAAGAGAAGGGCACAAAACCGCCTTGTCCCTATGTAGGACCAAGTACGGAGACCTACAGGACAGAGCCGCCAGCTCAGACACTCGCCTAGCGGATGTAATAGTCACCAGGAAGGCCACCTTCTGCGACAGCAGCAGTAGGGAAATTTCCCTGATATTTTCGAAAGGCGGCTTCTGAAGCACTGAAAGGACCAGATTAAAGTCCCAAGGCGCCAAAGGCGCCTGTACCTGGGGAGCTACATGACGAACCCCCTGGACAAAAGTACGAATCAATGAACGCGTCGCCAAAGGACGCTGAAAAAGAATCGCCAGGACAGAAAACTGTCCCTTAAGCATGCTCAATGCCAACTTGTGACCTAGGCCTTGCCGAAGGAAGGCCAGCACCCGAGCCACTGAGAAAGAACTGGGGTTCCATACCCCCGCCTCGCACCAGGCAATGTAAGCCTTCCAGGTGTGATGATAGATCTTACACGAAGTGGCCTTACGTGCCTTGAGCATAGTGGGAATTACAGACTCAGAGAGTCCCCTATTTTTAACACCTGGGACTCAATAGCCAAGCCGTTAAAGCCAGCGAGGGTAAAGCAGGGTGCAAGATGGGACCCTGTGAAAGTAGGTCCTCGTGAAGCTGGAGCCACCAGGGAACATCGACCACCATCCGTACCACGTCGGCGTACCAAGGATGCCGAGGCCAATCTGGCGTTACCAGAATGGTTGGGATCCCTTCTGCCTCAATCCTGTGCAGTAGGCGCGGGAGCAGCGGAAGCGGAGGGAAGGCATAGAGCAGTCGGTACCGAGACCACAGAGCCACGAGGGCATCCGCCGTGTCTGCCAACGGATACCTTGTTCTGCTCACGAAGGCCTGCACATTACGATTGAGCCGGGACGCCAGTAGGTCCACGTCTGGCGTGACCCAGTTTTGACAAATCTGGCGGAACATTTCCGGGTGCAGGGACCACTCTCCCTGATCCAGCCTCTGGCGACTGAGGTAGTCCGCCTGCCAATTTTCGACGCCTGGAATGTGAACGGCGGAGATGGCAGGCACGTGGAGCTCTGCCCACCTCAGAATGTGGGCTACTTCTGACGCCGCTGCCGCGCTCCTCATTCCGCCTTGATGATTCACGTAAGCCACAGCCGTGGCGTTGTCTGACTGGACTCGAACAGGACGACCGTGCAACCTCCCTGACCAGTGGGAGAGGCAAAGCCTCATCACTCGAAGTTCCGGCACATTGATCGGGAGACGGGACTCCTCCGGGGACCAGCGACCTTGGGTCGACAACAGCCCCAGGACCCCCCCAGCCGGATAGGCTGGCATCCGTCGTGACCACCATCCATTCCACGGGTAGAAACGACTTCCCCAGCTCCAAGGCTGGGGCCCGCAGCCACCAGGCGAGGGAACCTCGGGTTCGGTGATCCAACCTGATCACCCGATCCAGGGATAACGGAGACTTGTCCCACCGCAGCAGATTTGCCCGCTGCAGGGACCGGGTGTGACTCTGGGCATAGGGCACCGCCTCGAAGGTGGAGACCCCAACAGAGAGGACCACTGCTGGAACACCGCAACTTGGAGCGTCAACACCTTGGCGGCAGGGAGAAACACCTTCGCCCGCTCCGTGTCCAGGACCAAGCCCAGATATTCCAACCGGCGCAACGGAGTCAGTGCGGACTTCGGAAGGTTGATCACCCAGCCGAAGTCCCACAGGGAACCGAGGGTGATGGCCACACTGTCCCTCAAGGCTGAGGCTGAATCCGCCCGCAGGAGGAGGTCGTCGAGATATGCCACCACTGCTATGCCCCTCTGCCGCAGCAGAGCCAGCACTGGGGCTAGGAGCTTGGTGAAGACCCGCGGGGCTGAGGCCAGGCCGAACAGAAGGACCACAAACTGGTAGTGGAGATCCCCTACCGCAAAGCGCAGAAAGCGCTGGTGGCGCGCACACATGGGCACGTGCAGATACGCGTCCTTGATGTCCAAGGAGGCAAAGAAGTCTCCCTGATGAAGCGCCGCCACCACAGAACGGACAGATTCCATTCTGAATTTCCGTGCCCTCACAAAGAAGTTGAGAGCCTTCAGGTCCAATACCGGCCTGACCCCATCTTTTTTCGGAACCACAAAAAGATTTGAATAATAAACGCGGAAACATTCCGCAGAGGGGACCGGAACAATCACCCCCTGATGGAGCAGGACTTGCATGGCCCCAAACAAGGCCTGCCGTCGCCCCGGGGGAAGCCTCAGATTGGACGTCTAATGATGCCTGCGAACATGGACAGTTCCGACAGCATGGGAGCCACGTCGAGGGCCGCATCACAGAGGTACTTAAGACCCTGAATCAGCTGGTCCTCCATCTGCACAGGTTCCGGAGGGGCCTGGAGAGTCACCAAAGTCCGGAGCACAATGGCTGCCCATTCCGTAAGCGCCTGTGCCACCAGCTCGGAAACAAGTGCCGGCCTCATGGCCGACCCTGCGACCAGGAACATTGCCTTGGATACCGCCTCAGTCCTCCTATCAGCCGGGTACTTAAAGGATGGAGAGCCCTCAATCGGAATAGTGGTCGCCTTGTTCAGATGGGCCACAGGCGGGTCCACCGCTGGAGACTTCCACTTCTGCAACAGGGTATCCTCAAAGGCATAACGCGCAGAAAAATGTTTAGGCATGGCGAAGGAACCCTGAGGTCGTTGCCACTCCTTGTAACCAAACTGATCAAAGTACGACAAATAAGGGAATACCTTAGGTGTCCGGGCTGGCCTATGCGACCCAAAGGCATACGGCGCCCCCTGTGTCGCAGCCGGGCCAAGCTTCAGCGTCTCACGGACCGCTGAGGCCAAGGAGCCCACCAGAGCCCGCTCACAAGCTGCGGTGGCCCCCAAGGGCTCATCCTCATCCTCAGAGGGGTCCCCGAGCTCACCCTCTGACAACTCCAGGGGGGTCCCCGACACAGTGGAGCCCCCCTCAGGCTCCGAGTCCTCACCAGAGGACGGGGGAGGGGGTGGCCGTTTCCTCGCCACCCCACGGTAACGGATCGGCTCCACCCAGGAGAAGAATTCTTCCAGGATGACCGTCGATTTGTCCAGCGGAACCACAGGTCCCAGCGCTCCCTGATCCCCACTGGAGACTTCTGGCTGGGAAGCGCCTGCTTCAGCCGCCATTGCACCGCACCCCGGAAGACACCCACCGGCCAGACTGGACCATGCGTCCCACACCACCCCTCAAGCTGTCGCACTAGGGCCCCAGAGGCTCCCAGGAGGACTCACCACACTGACCCCGGGTGCTGCTGCTAGCGCTGCTGTAGCTGCCTGTAACCACCCTGCTGCTGCTGCTCTGCGTCCCCCACGTGTAGGAAAGCTCTTCCGGCCTGGCGCCAAGAGATCCAGGACCGCCCATCCAGCCAGCGAATCTGAGGCCAGGATGCGGCGGACCACGCCAAGATGGTCGCCGTGTGCACTAGAGGCCAAAACAAGTGGCCTGCTACAGGAAAATGGCGGCCGTGATCCACATGCGGCCGGCTACGGGAAAATGGCGGCCGTGATCCACACGCGGCCGGCTACAGGAAAATGGCGGCCCGGTACTGACATACCGACTGCCCGCAGCCCACCCAGGGGAAGCGCAGCCAGGCAGGGGGGGGTGATAGTAAGGGGTAGGAGTCTACAGCCCGGGGGGGGTGATAGTAAGGGGTAGGAAGAATCAAGCCCACCTCTGCCCGTAGAAGGGGGACACCACAGACCTGCCACCCCGCAGGTTCGGGGGGGAGCTGCCGGCCACACAACACCTGTGATGTGAGCCCCGGTCCTAGGTGTGCTGGCGGGACACTTTAACCCCCTGCCACCCCGCACGGAACGAGGCCCAACGCGGTCGACCACGTGTAGAGCTAAGGGTCGGCTCGCATCCGTTGGCCGCGCTGGGGAGACTTCCTGGATCTAGGATATCCAGCCTGTCACCCAGCCGGCTACTTGATTGCAGTCTTCATCAGAAGTCTTGGGAAAAAAGAAAAAGAAAACGGGGAACCGCAGATCCCAGCAGGAAGCCAGGTCCTACTCCATGTACTAGGCAGAAAAAGTTGCTGAGCAGGGCAGGAAGGGTTATGCCAAGTGAGGACTGCCCCCTGGGAGGGGCTGTGTCTGCTTTTAGCTGAATTATGTTCTGCCTAGTCCACTCCTAGTGAAAGGTGCATAAGCCCTACATGTCAAAAATAAGAGGCTGCGTCTGTCAATGAACGAAAGAGAAATTATTTTTTAAAGTGTATGTAAAAAAAAAAAGCAAAAACAGCTCTGCTGTGAAAGGCTTAAAGGTTAAGTTCACCTTCGCCAATCATGGCGTTTTGAGTACTTCTAAGAGCAGAGGAGGGGCTTGGGGTCTTTTAGACCCCAGATCCCTCCATAAAGAGTACCTGTCACTGTCTATTACTGTCAAAGGGGATGTTTACATTCCTTGTGATAGCAATAAAAGTAATCAGAAAACATTTTTTAAATGGGACAGTAAAAATAAATAAATAAATACAATGAATAAGAAAGAAAAACATTTTTAAAAGCACCCCATATCTCCGTGCTTGCGCGCCAAAGAAAGTGCATACATAAGTCGCGCCCCCAAATGTAAACAGTGTTAAATTCACACATTTGAGGTATCGCCACGATCTTTAGAGCGAGGGCAAGAATTATAGCGCAAGACATCCTCTGTAACTCTAAACAGGTAACTGTTATAAACTTTTAAAACGTCGCCTATGGAGACTTTAAAGTATCTCAGTTTGTTGCCATTCCACGAGTGTGCGGAGTTAGAGCCAGTTCACAGTGCCGCGACTTAACAGGCAACTTGAGTCACCTGAAAGTCGCGCTCAATGCATTGGAACCATTCTGATAGGAGCGACTCAAGTCGCTCCGACTTAGAAAAAGGTTCCTGTACTACTTTGGGGGCAACTTCAGGCGACTTGCATTGACTTCTATTACAGAAGTCGCCTGCAAGCTGCACTGTAGTCACGTTGTTCGGGGTGGCTCAGAGTCGTGTGATGTATTTACTTGGTGTAACATCAGCTTTCAAATTATACAAAAAAATTAGGCTAACTTTACTGTTTAATTTTTTCTTAATTCATTGAAGTGTATTTTTTCCCAAAAAATTGCATTTGAAAGACCGCTGCGCAAATACAGTGTAACATAACATATTGCAAAGACCACCATTTTCTTCTCTAGGATCTCTGCTAAAATATATATATATATATATATATATATATATATATATATATATATATATATA
>BLSH010151671.1:1062487-1095381 GCA_018402905.1 Glandirana rugosa | reverse complement strand
TTTACACAGTAATCAGTGCATTTTTATAGCACTGATCGCTGTATAAATGCCAATGGCCTCAAAAAAGTGTCAAAATGGTCCCACATGTCCGCCCCAATATCGCAGTACAGCTAAAAATCGCAGATCGCCGCCATTACTAGTAAAAAATAAAAAAAAATAAAAACCCCAAAAATTAATTATCATCCATAAAAACGCGGCCACTTTTGCGCAAACCAATCAATAAACTCCGATTGCAATTTTTTTTTCAACATGTTGAAATCAAATCTGATGTTCTTTTACGTTTTATTTGGTGTGTGGAAGGTGTGCGGAAGAGGGGGTAGTCTTATACGGCGAGTATATAACAAACTCTATATTTTGAGTGGAAACGTTGGGGGGTCGTCTTATACGCCCAGTCGTCTTATACGCCGGCAAATACGGTATATCATTTTTTGGATTTCTATGCAAAACATACTGATTTTAATTTGTAAACATCAAATGTCAGAAATGGGCCTGGTCTTGAAGTGGTTAAAGGGATTTCTCAAACAAAAAAAGCTTGGAGGCATGGTTGAATGGGTGAGTTTGCTTTGAATATAACAAATGAATTAAATAGCATTTTCAGTTTGTGGTGCTTAGACACTGTTAAATTCAACTTTAGCAAAGCCGGGTAAGGACCCTTTGCAATGTAGTAGCTACCGTCCAATCTCTCTTTTGAATATTAACATTAAGCTCTTTGCGAAGGTCCTTACCAATCGCCTGTCCCCTCTCCTACCTAAAGTCATATACAAGGATCAAGTTGGTTTTGTTCCGGGCCGTGAGGCAAGGGACAACAAGACTAAGACGATCCACCTCACTTTCTACATTCAGTGTCATGATCTAAAAGCTTGCCTTCTTTAGTTTGATGCCGAAAAGGCATTCGATCGGGTTAACTGGCAGTTGTTACATCTTTCTCTGGAGCAACTAGGCCTGGGTACTCCCTTTTTCACTAAGGTGATGTCCCTCTACTCTCAGCCCTCTGCCTCCGTGCTTGTGAATGGTACTTCATCAGAGCCGTTCAACATCTCTAATGGCACTCACCAGGGGTCTCCTTCTCTCCCCTCTGTTGTTTGTTACTATAATAGAACACCTGGCGTGTGCCATTCTTCAGAATGTATCTATACGGGGCATTCAAACACCTTCCTCCCATCACAAAATATGCAAATGACCTCTTAGTATATATTCAACACCAACATACTTCCCTTCCATCACTTTTCCATGAATTTCAACGGTTCGGGGCCTTCAGCAACTTTAAACTCAATATTTTCAAAACAGAGCCCCTTAACATATCCTTGCCGGTTTCTGCGAAGTCCTTGCTCGGTAATAACATCTCCTTTAAATGGCAAACTAAGGGCATTTCCTACATAAGGGTCAAGATCCCTGCTAATCTATCTGACTTGTATGCACTGAACTATGTCCTTCTTCTCACTCATATTAGAAAGGACTTAGATTCCTGGGGAGGCTCCTCTCTGCCCTGGTTGGGACATATCAACACGTTAAACACCGTTGGACACCCTTCCCAAACTACTATATTTGTTCTAAACAATACCTATTCTGGGCCTTAAATCATTCTTTATTTCTTTACGGTCCCTTTCAGTTCGTTTCATTTGAGACCGTGGCCTCTCTAGGGTTAAATACAAATTACTCACTTTACCGAAGCGTCAAGGGGGGACAGGATTACCAGATTTTGAATTTTACTATAAAGCTACTGTTATGGCACACACCCTAGCATGGTTTCCTTGCCCGTTTACAAAGGACTGCACGATGGTCAAACAAGATCTGTCTCCAATCGACCTTCAAACCCTTCTATGGGGATATAGTCGAGACCTCCATAGTTTACATTCATCCTCCCCTTTGACGCTAGCTGCACTCAGGCTATGGTGTAAGAGGGGGCTATGTTCTATCCTCTCCTTTGATCCCTCTTTGCTTTCTCCATTGTTTGACAACCTTGCCTTTCCTCAGGGTATAAGAGTTCCAACCGTAGGTCTATTCATGTGCTCCTCTTGGCCGACAGCAAATATGTTCATACACTCTCAACAGGGCACCCTGGTTGTTCCTGCGGGAGCCCATTATTGGTTCATCTGTCCTCCTTTTCTAAACAGCTCTTTCTCTCCTCTCAGACACACCAACCAGAATTTGAACTGTGCTCCTTTCATGAGTTGCCCAGACATCTAATTTCTTCCCTATACTGTTTGCTCCATACACTCACACATGATGGCTTGCCTACGTACACTGGTAGATGGTCTGCGGAGTTGGAAAAGGAATTCTCGAGGGAGAACTGGCAGGCTTTATTTCACTTTACCCATAAGTCTTCCATCTCCTGCTACTCCCAGGAAAGGAGCTTCAAGATCCTGTCCCGGTGGTATAGGGATCTGCTGACTTTACATAGGATTTTCCCTTCTACCCGATACCTGATGGCACTGCGGTTCGGCTGTTGGCACGTACCTACATATCTGGTGGGAATGCGAGAGGATACGACCCTCAGGTATTTCAAGCTCATAATCAAATTCATGAGGAGACTAACTCCCAACCCAGAGATTGCTCTCCTGTCCATGCTGCCTGGCTCCATGACATCCCAGAAGCAGAGCCTTCTACGTTTCTTTTTGTCTGCAGCCCAGCAGCTTTTTCCTCTATACTGGAAAACTGACACTACCCCACCTTTATCGCTATGGGTTTCTACTGTGAATGACATAGTGTCATGGAGGAGATGTCGGCTCTCGATAATGACACTTTTGATAAATGCGTAGCCTTGTGGCGTGTTTGGCTTCGCTTCTCCTTCTCAGACACCCTCGCAGACCTGCTCCCCACGTGGGCCAGTACACCCTCATTCCTTCCCTGAATTGGCTCTCCTGTGCTCTAATTTCACGTCACCGCACCTATGATTTTCCTCCCGCCGTCTTTTTCCCCTTTTTAGATATTATAATTGCTCTCGTGATACCCCTCTTGACCTGACAGGGCTATTCAATCTCTCAATCCTGGCATATCATCCTTGCTTCCATTCCTATTCTATTATTGCCCCTGTCTCTTTCTTCCTCATTTCTTTTCCTCTTTGTTTCCCTCTGATTTTTCCCTTTCTTTTCCTGCTTTTTATTTCTTCTTCAAAATGGTTCATTTTGTTTCCATATAATGCGCTGAGTTGACCCTGGGTTGCTCGCCACAATGTTCTTAATTTTTGGTCCTGTTTTACTGTCAATTTTACTTTCTATCTGGTCATCTACATTTTGGACCATATTTGCTGTAATACCACACCTAGCTCATATGATTTGACACAACTGAAGTCCTTTACTACAAGACTACGCTTTTTTGCATGTCAAGCTGTGGGCGATAACCATTGTTGCTGACTTATCGACTTTCATTTTTCTTGTTCTGTCTTGATTGTTTGTTGTCGCAAATTGAACTATTAAGAAAAACAATTTTGCCTCTAAATTCCACTTTGGCAGCCATACATTTAAGTTTCAGGAAGAACATGCATTGAGGCACACTATATTACCAAAAGTATTGGGATGCCTGCCTTTACACGCACATAAACTTTAATGGCATTACAGTCTTAGTCCGTAGGGTTCAATATTGAGTTGGCCCACCCTTTGCAGCTATAACAGCTTCAGCTCTTCTGGGAAGGCTGCCCACAAGGTTTAGGAGTGTGTCTCTGGGAATGTTTGACCATTTTTCCAGAGGCACATTTGTGAGGTCAGGCATTGATGTTGGTTGAGAAGGCCTGGCTCAAAATATCCACTTTAATTCATCCCAAAGGTGTTCTGTCGGGTTGAGGTTAGGACTCTATGCAGGCCAGCCAAGTTCCTCCAACCCGAACTCGCTCATCCATGTCTTTATGGACCTTGTTTGTGCACTGGCCACAGTCATGTTGGACCAGGAAGGGGCCATCAACAAACTGTTCCCACAATGTTGTGAGCATGAAATTGTTAAAAATATCTTGGTATGCTGATGCCTTAAGCGTTCCCTTCATTGGAACTAAGGGGCCAAGCCCAACCCCTGAAAGGCAACCCCACACCCTAATGCCCCCTCCACCAAATGATTTGGACCAGTGCACAAAGCAAGGTCAATAAAATCATGGCTGAGCGAGTTTGGGGTGGAGGAACTCAACTGGGCTGCACAGAGTCCTGACCTCAATCCAACAAAATACCTTTGAGATGAATTAGAGCGGAGACTGCGAGCCAGGCCTTCTTATCCAACATAGCTGCAAAGGGTGGGCCAACTCAATATTGAACCCTACGGACTAAGACTGGGATGCCATTAAAGTTCATGTGCGTGTGAAGGCAGGCATCCCAATACTTTTGGTAATACAGTGTAACTTCAATCAAGGGTGGGTGACTGCACACAAATGTATGGAGAATCCACACACTTTATTGAAGTATTCCAAAACATCATAGCATCGCAGGATAAACAGGTGTGTAAGCTCTAAATTATAAAATCAGGTTTCCAACTTACCTAAAACTATATACATAGACTCGGTGCCATAAAAAAAACACTTAGAATAGGTCCCTTTCTTTTACCAATCTGTACCTGAGTTTGTTTGCTCCAACACTACCCAGAAATGTCAGATGCACTTGTGTGTTCCTACTGTTTCTGCATCTAAGGGCCTGGAACTAGCGGTTTACATTCTGACTCTTTTCAATTATTCATTCTTTGAGATCATATTATGCTTGCAATCAAAACTTTCCCAAAAAAGGACACCACTGACAATCAAAACTGTCCCAAAAATGACACCACTGACAAATATAGTCACACCAGGGTACTGAATAAGAGGTATAGCATAATAATGGTACACCCTTCTGCTAGAAAAAAAAATTGTTCCTTTTTTTTAGCGGAAAAAAGAGAATAAATCTCTTTTGTATAACTGTACATGTGCTGCATTTCTAAATCCATATTTCAGAGGAACTAGTGGAAGAAATACATGCTGTGAGATAAATGTGATTTATGTTGCATACCGATGCTTTGATCTAGCAGAAAAATGTTTTGGGGGGAAAAAAAAGTAGAATGTGGAATTTTAGGGGTTAATTGCATAGACAAGAAAAGTGATTACAGGAAAGAAGTGCCTGAAAAAATCCAGGACAAAATACAGCATCACAACAGTGAAGATAAGGCATGTATATAATATACTGATTTAACATGTGACTAATGCAAGCAAAACAGATTCTAGTCCATGCTTACTGTAAGGCTGATGTCAGCAATTCTACCTGTAGAGAAAAATTGCCAGCAGCAGGATCACTAAAGAGACTGTCTGTCTGTTTCATGAAGCCAGATGCAGCTGTCACTGGCCAAAACACTATTGAATCTTGATTGCTAGCGATGGGAGTGACATGTCACTGCCATAGTTACAGAGAGAGGATATCCAAAGGAAGAAATAGGCAGCCTCTTAGCGATCCTGCCGCTGGGGATTTCGACAAATTGTTAGCACCAGGATCACTAGTGGCAGAGTCGCTCATCTGACAACAGCTTGTGGCAGGCAAATCCATGGTGGCTTTCATTTGTACACTTGACAAAGTAAAGTAGTAATTATCATAGTAACCAAGTAAATCTTTGTATTTTTTTCTATTCTTTCAGAGAAAATGGAAAAGCGAAAATCCATTTTGTTGCTCTAAGCAACAAAGAATGTCTGGAATAATCTACTTCTAGGTTTGATAAATAAGGGTTCAGCTAATAAGGGTTAAAACTACGTACGCTCATGGAATGGCAACAAATTTCAGTACTGAAAAATCCCATAGGCGATGCTTTAAATTTTTTTCTACAGATTAACTGTTTAGAGTTACATAGGGGGTCTAATGCATGAATTATTGCTCTTGCTCTATTGTTCACGGTGATGCTGCACACTTTAAAGTGTATCTTTTTTTACATGTTTATATGTTTTGTTTAATTTCGCCCTAGATCAGAAGGAACGACATCGCTCCAGTCCTGCAAGGCCATAGAGGAGATCAGAGATGATCTGGTCTCTGGTAGTCTCTGTGACCATCTGGTCGCACCGTCAAGATTGTTTTCGGGAGTGCTGGTAAAAACGGTAAGCCAGAGAAACACCGGTGAATGGCGGGAGGGGGAATGTTCCCACCCACCACTTCTGAAAGCAGTCCAGAGGCAAATGAGCCACCTGGACCTCTTTTATGAGAAAGCCAGCCGCCGACTGAAAAAAAAAAATATATACCAGGGTTATGGCTGGTACCTTTAGCCATAACCCCGGTAAACCACTTGCAAACCACAACATACAGTGGGTTAAAGAACTATTGAACACGTCACCATTTTTCTAGGTAAATATATTTCTAAAAGGTGCGACTGACATTTTCACCACATGGTCGGTAACCATCCATGCAATTCATACATATAAAGAAACCAAAACAAATAAGTTCAGAAATTAAGTTATGTGTCACAAAAAAGAATGACAAAAAGAATGGAAAAAGGATCGAACACGCTAACTGAAATTTAGTTAATACTTCCTACAAAATCCTTTGTTGGTAATGACAGCTTCAAGAGGCCTCCTGTATGGAGAAATGAGTCGCATGCATTGCTCAAATGTGATTTTTGCCCATTCTTCCACACAGACTTCAAATCTTGAAAGTTCTGTGGGCCTCTTCTATGAACTCTGATCTTTAGTTCTTTCCATAGATTTCCTATTGGATTCAAGTCAGGTGATTGGCTGGGCCATTTTAGCAGCTTTATTTTCTTTCTTTGAAACCAACTGAGAGTTTCCTTGGCTTTGTGTTTGGGATCATTGTCTTGCTGAAATGTCCACTCTTGTTTCATCTTCATCATCCTGGTAGATGGCAGCAGAACTTTATCAAGAATGTTTTGGTACATTTTTCCATTCATCTTTCCTTCAATGACATGAAGTTTGCCAGTACCTCATGCTGAAAAACAGGACCACACCATGATGTTCCCACCTCCAAACTTCACTGTTGGTATGGGGATGGTTTTGGGGTAATGTGCAGCTCCATTTTACCTCCAAACATGGTGTGTATTATGGAATACAAAAAGTTCAGTTCTCATCTGACCAGACTATATTCTCCCAGTATTTCACAGGCTTGTCTAAATGTTGCGCAGCAAACATTAAGTGAGCTTCCACATACTTTTTCTTCAACAATGGAGTCTTGGGTGGTGAGCATGCATACAGGCCATGGCGGTTGAATGCATTATGTATTGTTTTCTTTGAAACAATTGTGCCTGCTAATTCCAGGTCTTTCTGAGGCTCTCCACAAGTGGTCTTTGGCTCTTGCACAACTCTTCTGATAATTATTTTCACTCCTCTGTCAGAAATCTTGCGAGGAACAATCGGGGTATGATGAAATTATGTTCTTTCCGCTTCCGGATTATGGCTCCAACAGTGCTCACATGGAAAATTCAGAAGTTTAGAAATCCTTCTGTAACCAATGCCATCAGTATGTTTTGCAACAATAAGTTTGCGAAGGTCTTGAGGGAGCTCTTTGCTTTTACCCATCATAAGATGTTTGTGTGACACCTTATTAATGAGACACCTTTTTATAGGTCATCAGTTAAGACTGAACCAACTGATATTAACTTGCATTGACAAGGGGCAAGGTTGCTTTTTAATTACTGATAGTTTTCAGCTGGTGTCTTGGCTTTTCATGCCTTCTTGCACCTCCCTTTCTTCATGTGTTTAATACTTTTTCCCTGTGTCATTCCATTTTGTTACACATAACTTATTTTCTGAACGTATTTATTTGGTTTCTTTGTATGTATGGATTGCATGGATTGTTACCGACATGTGGTGAAAATTTCAAGTCAATAGGACCTTTAGAAATACATATACGTAGAAAAATGGTGACGTGTTCAATACTTATTTCACCCACTGTATATACACGTATTGCAGTCGGCAAGTGGCTTTAAACGTGAATTAAATTGTGTTTTTGATTTGTGGTGGTCAGGTGCAGTGTAGTTATGTTTTAATATAAAGTCTTTCCTAATAAATAAATACATTTCCTGTTGACCCTGGCAGTCGTGCAAGCTCCCCAAAGCAAACTATGTAAACCCTTGCCTTCGGAGGAAATCTCCTATGCTTACATCAGTATGGCCCAGGTCAGGACTAAGCCAGATATTTTTAAGGCCCTCCTCTCCAGACCATGCAAAGCAGAGGGGAGGTGTCACTCAAATGCCCTCCGTCCCACAGGTGTTGGTTGCCTGTGGCATTTAAATTACCAGCACTTCAGGCACATGTGAGAAAGGTAAGATGGCATGACAGACATGTATACAGACATTATGCAGAGAAAAGCAGGCATTCTGGTATAACAGCAAAAATGGTATCCTTTATTACTAAAAAGGTGGAATCCAGCAGACAAAAAGGCCAACGCGTTTTGGCCGTCAGGCCTTAATCATGGCTACAAACAGTATACAGATGTCTTCTATATTCCCACATCTTGGCAGACGTGATAGATAGGGAAAACTGGTAGCAAGCACAAACAAATGAAACCATAGCGCACACTGATCTTTGAAAGTGCGTAAGGTACTTTTAAGCACTTGCCGACCAGCCGCTGTAATTATACTGTTGCAGGTCGGCTTGTTCCCCTGAATCGCCATAGCTGTACGTCGGCGCGGGAAGAGGCTTTTGTGGGCGCGCATGTGCCGCCGTGGGCGTGCAGGTGCACTCCCACTAGCCAGCGGTGGAGCTAATCAGCGGGTGGGGCGGACTCTATGTCTGCCGTCCACACGTGATCATTCCCTGCAGTGACAAAACGGGGATCTGACTGTGTAAACAAAGAAGATCTCCATTCTGACATTATTATTATATTATTATACAGGATTTCTAGCGCAGACAGTTTGCGCAGCGCTTTACAATATTAGGGCAGACAGTACAATTACAATACAATTTAATACAGGAGGAATCAGAGGGCCCTGCTCGTTAGAGCTTACAATCTAGGAAGATCATGGGAGATCACACAGATTCTGTCTTTCTGCTATGCAGGAAGACGGATCTGTATGTCTCCCCAGGCAGCCCATCCCCCATACACATGGTGAACGAACACATTTAACCCCTTAACCCCCCCCCCCGTGTTAACCCCTTCCCTGTCAGTGTCATTGGTACAAGAACAGTGCATATTTTTAGCACTGGTTCCCAAAAAATGTCAGGTGTTTGATCTGTCCGCCGCAATGTTGCAGTCCCGCTATAAATCGCTGATCACCACCATTACTAGTAAAAAAAAAAAAAAAATGCCATGAATCCATTCCCTATTTTGTAGACGCTATAACTTTTGTGTAAACCAATCAATATAAGCTTATTGTGATTTTTTTACCAAAAATATGTAGAATACATATTGGCCTAAACGGATGAAGAAATTAGTTTGTTTTTTTTTTGGATATTTATTATAGCAAAATGTAAAAAACTTTTTTTTTTTTCAAAATTGTTGCTCTTTTTTTTTTTTTATATAGCACAAAAAATAAAAAAACATAGAGATGATCAAATACTGTCAAAATAAAACAATTTGTGGGAAAAAAGGGCATAAATTTTGTTTGGGTACAACGTCACACGGCCGCACAATTGTCAGTTAAAGCAACGCAGTGCCGTATCGCAAAAAATGGCCTGATCATTAAGGGGAATTCCTTCCGGTCCTTAAGTGGTTAATAAGATTGAAATGTGAATAATATTCACAAACACAAAAGATGAGTATGCATATTGAAACAGTCAACAAGCCACATTAATAGGAAGGATTGGACCACAACCAGAATCCAACAAAATGACACCCAACCGCTAATGCCGAATATGGCTGACACTGATAGCTCTACTCCATTTTGAATGGTCTGGGAAGGAGGGCCTGAGAAAGCTGAAGCAACATCACAAGGACATACAACCAGCTACGTCTTAGCCCTGCCCCTGATCCAGGCAGTGTTGCAATAAAAAGGGGAAAAGGTCCCATGACCCAACAATGACAGAATGAAAAATGTATTAATTACTTTTTGTAAAGCGTTTCCAATATATGTGAATGACTGATGGTGTGCACTATCATTAAGACATGGGAGAACTAGCAGGGATTTTTGTAGGTTAAATTAAATTAAAAAATGGAGGAATTTGGAGGAATAATAAATTAAGAAAAATGTGAGAAGAAAGGAGGGACAAGGCTCAAGGGAGGGGTTTGGGGGGAAAAAAGGAAGAATAAAGGGGGAAGGAAACATGTGATGCAAGTTTACATTAGAAGGCTGGCAGGCTGCCAAGACTGCTCTTATAAAAGATTTCAGCACATGTAAAAATGAATTTCTCCACACTGCCTAGATCTACAGAGGTGAATGATACTTGTTTTAAAGTGCTTTTATTGCTTGTCCAGACCAGAATATGTAAATACTTTATGTATACACAGTGTATAGAGAATATACAGTATCTCACAAAAGTGAATACACCCCTCACATTTTTGTAAATATTTTATACTATCTTTTCATGTGGCAACACTGAAGAAATTACACTTTGCTACAATATATAAATAGTGAGTGTACAGCTTTGTATAACAGTGTAAATTTGCTGTCCCCTCAAAATAACTCAACACACAGCCATTAATGTCTAAACCGCTCTCAACAAAAGTACACCCCCTAAGTGAAAATGTCCAAATTGGGCCCAAAGTGTAAATATTTTGTGTAGCCACCATTATTTTACAGCACTGCCTTCACGCTCTTGGGCATGGAGTTCACCAGAGCCTCACAGGTTGCCACTGGAGTCCTCTTCCACTCCTCCATGACGTTATCACGGAGCTGGTGGATGTTAGAGGCCTTGCGCTCCTCCGCCTTTCATTTGAGGATGCCCCACAGATGCTCAATAGGGTTTAGGTCTGGAGACATGCTTGACCAGTCCATCACCTTTACCCTCACCTTCTTTAGCAAGGCAGTGGTCATCTTGGTGGTGTGTTTGGGGTCATTATCATGTTGGAATACTGTCCTGCAGCCCAGGCTCTGGTTCAGTATGTCATAGTACATGTTGGCATTCATGGTTCCCTCAATGAACTGTAGCTCCTCATTGCCAGCAGCACTCATGCAGTCCCAGACCATGACACTCCCACCACCATGCTTGACTGTAGGCAAGACGCACTTGTCTTTGTACTCCTCACCTGGTTGCCGCCACACACGCTTGACACCATCTGAAACAAATAAGTTTATCTTGGTCTCATCAGACCACAGGACATGGTTCCAGTAATCCATGTCCTTAGTGTGCTTGTCTTCAGCAAACTGTTTGCAGGCTTTCTTGTGCATCATCTTTAGAAGAGGCTTCCTTCTGGGACGACAGCCATGCAGACCAATTTGATGCAGTGTGCGGCTTATGGTCCAAGCACTGACAGGCTGATCCCCCACCCCTTCAACTTCTGCAGCAATGCTGGAAGCACTCATACCTCAATTTCCCATAGGCAACCTTTGGATATGACTCTGAGCATGTGCACTCAACTTATTTGGTCGACCATGGTGAGGCCTCTGCTGAGTGGAACCTGCCCTGTTAAACCGCTGTATGGTTTTGGCCACCGTGCTGCAGCTCAGTTTCAGGGTATTGGCAATATTCTTATAGCCTAGGCCATCTTTATATAGAGCAACAATTCTTTTGCCGTGAGGTGCCATATTGAACTTCCAGTGACCAGTATGTGAGAGTGAGAGCAATAAAACCAAATTTAACACACCTGCTCCCCATTCACACCTGAGACCTTGTAACGCTAATGAGTCACATGACACCGGGGAAGAAAATGGCTAATTGGGACCACTTTTGTTGCCAGCGGTTTAGACATTAATGGATGTGTGTTGAGTTATTTTGAGGGGACAGCAAATTTACACTGTTATACAAACTATACACTCACTACTTTACATTTTATCAAAGTGTAATTTATTCAGTGTTGTCACATGAAAAGATATAATAAAATATTTACAAAAATGTGAGGGGTGTACTCACTTTTGTGAGATACTGTGTGTGCGTATCTATATATATATATATATATATATATATACGCACACGCACATATACACAGGTGTGCTCATAAGTTTACATACCCTGGCAGAATTTATGATTTCTTGGCCATTTTTCACAGAATATGAATGATAACACAAAAAAATTTCTTTCACTCATGGTTAGTGTTTGGCTGAAGCCATTTATTATCAACTGTGTTTACTCTTTTTAAATCACAATGGCAAAGGAAACTACCCAAATGACCCTGATCAAAAGTTTACACAACCTGGTGATTTTGGCCTGATAACATGCACACAAGTTGACACAAAGGGGTTTGAATGGCTATTAAAAGGTAACCATCCTCCCCTGTGATCTGTTTGCTTGTAATTAGTGTTTGTGTATAAAAGGTCAATGAGTTTCTGGACTCCTGACAGACCCTTGCATCTTTCATCCAGTGCTGCACTGACGTTTCTGGATTCTGAGTCATGGGGAAAGCAAAAGAATTGTCATAGGATCTGCGGGAAAAGGTAGTTGAACGGTATAAAAGGGATATAAAAAGATATCCAAGGAATTGGGAATGCCAACCAGCAGTGTTCAAACTCTAATCAAGTAGTGGAAAATGAGGGGTTCTGTTGAAACCAAACCACGGTCAGGTAGACCAACTCAAACACTAACGATGAGTGAAATAATTTTTTTTGTGTTATCATTCATATTCTCTGAAAAATGGCAAAGAAAGTTCTGCCAGGGTATGTAAACTTATGAGCACACCTGTGTGTGTGTGTGTATATATATATATATATATATATTTATATTTAATTTATAAGGTATTTTTTTCCATTTCAATAACAAATCAATAAGAAGAAAGCTATACAACTTACAATGCTTTGGTTTTGGAGCTCCAACCTGACTTGCAAATCTCTGCCTCAGCCAACACGTTTTAATGTGAAGTTCACACAAAAGTAAAGACAGTTTTTTTTTTAAGTTCGTACCACTACATAAATGTAAATCTTTGGCTGAAGTTATCCCCATATTTCTCACTCAATTGTGTTTTGCTCAAAAGGAGGGTTTAAAATAGAATATAATTTATTTCTGATTGGACAGTAATGAAATAAAACGAGACCAAAGAGATCAATTCAGTCCTCTATTATAGACGGTACATTAAACATTAAAGCTTCTCTTTTCAATCCTTTTACAGAAATAATAAGCATGTCCAATTTAAAATTCCCATAATTATCTATAATGCTTTCAAAGGTTTTTAATTTTTTATTTCCCATTAGAGTCTCCCACTCTTCATGGGTCAGGGCCAGAACATGTGCTGCACTCCTCAGAGATGACGATAAAGCATCTTTCCCTTGCTGCTGCTCAGTCTGCTTATTAAACAAATCATTGGCTTTTTGCATTCTCTTTTCGAACAGTTAGTATAACATAGCAAGACCAGATAGGGATTTAGCTCCCTTAACTTCCACTCAGGGCAGACAATGTGGTGCCAATGTAATCCTTTTGCATTGGGCTCTACAGAGTTCTTGCTTTTGACACATAGTGGAACACACAGCCATCAGCCCCTTGGGAACTCTAAGCAAGGCCCAGCCTGACCTCATTAGGATACTGACCCACTATTCAGTTCCTTTGTCCCCATGTATTGATCTATATTCAAGAGTAGCTTCCCCTCTTTATAAATATCCAGAATCTAGGCTGGTCTGCTTGGGTAACGAAAAGCAATCTTATTTAAGCATCAAATACATCTGAGGCATCTGTTACATCACAGAAATGACTGAAGTTACATAGTTTAGTGAAGATTACAAACATAAGGTGAATGTTACAAATGCACAATCCACTCAAACTGAACTCAGGCTTGTTAAAGTAGGTGAACCTACTTGATCCTCAGCTCCTCTGTATCTCTAGACCAGTTCCTGCAGTGTCTTCTTCTTCATGCTCATGCGGTCTAAGGTCCTGATGTCATCAAGAGCAATGCAGAATCCATAGCCCTGCACTGGACATGATGATGTCGAGCGACAGTCCACCGGCGAAACACAAGTGAGCGAGATCGGCTTGGGGAGTAGAGGATCAGGTAAGCTAAAGTGCTTCACATCTCCCCTAGATTGAATGAGCCGTTAACTCTTGCAGTGAGGATAATTTTCACATTTCCCAGAGCTGGACTTTAAAGCACATTCTTTATTAATGCTACAGTACAGTTCACTCATCCTTTCCAAAGATAGCAGTCCAAACGACCCCTTAGAGGGGCATAAATTCTAAACACCATGCACAGACATGTTGTACTGTCTGCTGTCTGACCAAGGAAGTGGCTCCAGTCAGTTGGCCTTTTATAACTTAGCAGCAACATCAGTGAATGTTGGGGAAGATCGGCAAGTAACTAACTCAGGCCAACTCTGAAAAGGTCCTACACCGTGCCTATAAGAATGACCTAAGGATATATGATGACATCTCGTGGTGTCTATCGAAATTACACAGCCATAGGCTTCTACCCCTTAAAGTGGTTCCTCTAGGTTCAAGGTTTTTTACCTTCATGCATTCTATGCATGAAGGTAAAAAAATTTTGGTTTGCAGCAGCCCCCGCAGCCCCTCCTAATATTTACCTAACCTCCATAAGCAATCCAGCAATGTGCACGAGAGCATCAGCTCTCCAAGGACTCTCCCTCCTCATTGGCTGAGACAGCTAAAAGAGTTGCCAAGTTCACTTCCTCAGGAGGTAATACAGTTGAATGGAATATCTGCAGAAAAACCATGTCATTCATATACTATATCAAGGAGAAAAGTACCAGAAAAGCATATCCACAATAAAGAAAAAGCACAAGTTTATAAAAAGCTTTTTCTTTATTTATTTTAAAGATTTTTATTTGTTGTGGATATGCTTCTCCAGGATTTGTATCCTTACTATAGCATATTAATAATATGGTTTCTCTGTAGATATTCCATTTAACTGTACTATTTCCTGAGGAAGTGGACTTTGCAACTCTTTTAAAGTCCCATGGGCGATGTATCGTAATTGTACTGTCTCCCTTTTTAGTGTAAAGCTCTGCGCAAACTGTTGGCGCTATATAAATCCTGTATAATAATAATAATTGTCATAGACAGTGTCTTATGCAAACTTTAAAGTTTAGAGTATCTGTCATAATCGCTTGAATTGGCCCACTTAAACATTGGATTGCATTGTGTTAAAAGTGCGGAATGCATAACGTGCGCTTAGCGGAGGGACCAGACTTGACAAAATAATTGATTTTTTTTTTTACAGCATTTTTTCCAACCGTTGCTTGCTGTGTGCAAGAGTACAGATGTATTGGCAAGGTGCATTGGGGCGCCATTAAGAATGAACAATTCCACATTGCAGATATTGCATGTTACCTAGCTTTGTGGTCCCTAAAGCATTTCTGATTGTCTAATAAAATACTTGCCTAATGTAAAAATGCCAATATCCACCACCCTTCTATCTGACAGCATTGTTGTAGAGCATCCAGCATTCACTGACTTGTTTGGCACTTACAAACTGCATTGGCTATGGATGTACAAGGTTCAGTCGTTATGGTAAAGAATCAGCACAATTCTTTTTAAAAGTAGACCATACCCTAGTTCATAAAAATAGCTGTATATTTTTCATTTTGCTAAATTAGGTGCCTGATCTCTACTAGCAGCTCATAAATACAACCTCTGTATATCTTTCAAATTTTACAATACATTGTTAGTTTTCTAATGGCAATGCCATGTTTAGAACTGCCGCCGCTGAATGATTAGTTTAAGCACAATAAGACTTTGTACGAATGATGATTGTCCAAAAGCGGTTGAGCATCCCTGCTAAATACCATGGTTAATTCACAGACATATGCATATTTCAATTTTATAACAAGAAGAGATATAACGCTTTACTGAGCATAGGTAACACCTACAGGGTGTTTAGAGGTAGGGGGCTGTATAGGTAAAACACAGACGCACTAGATAAACCATAATCATAGTATTTTATTAGTGGTCTTGGATTGTAAATTAATAAGTGGAGTAAAAATCACAAACTAAATATCTTGGCAGTTAATACAGTTTAATGTGAGTTTTCTTTGTCCTGCCAGGCCCTTCAGCCCCTAGGAACAAAGAGAAGAACCCCTATGTAATATGAAACTTGGACCTTAAACATGTATGAGGACTCTCTCCTCGCCTCCATGTGATAGGGTTAAGCCAATCAACAATCACCAGTGCTATCACATGGGAGGACGGACAGTGGGTCACATGCTCCCGAAAATGTATAAATACTAGGTTCTTCCCTTTGCCCCCAGTGCACTTGTTGCTTTGTCCTACATGTACAAAGTATCTAAGCATATCTAAACTTGACCCCACCAAAAAGTGACAAAATCAAATGATTGCTCCTAAAACAAACATTTTCAAATTAAATTCTACTGGTGTATGGCCAGCTTTAGGGTGTCTCCACTCTATGGAGGAGCAACGGTGCCACCCTTTGGACAGAAGTAGTGTCAACCTGTGGATTGGGTGTTGATGCACCAACAAATTTCGATGGACTTGACTGAACTCTAGCTAACACTTTATAAGCTGTCACAGCAAACAGTTTTTTTCTTTTGGGATAAAGGTTTTACATAAATAAATAAAATCTGACCATTGTAATCTTGTAATATTGTAAGCTTCCCTGTCAGTGGTAAATGGTTTATCCCATCGCTCTGACACTTTTGTTGGACAATTCAGTTTGTTAAAGTGTAGCTTCATCCAAAAGTGGAATGCAGCTACCACATTTAACCACTTCAATACCAGGCACTTACCCCCCTTCCTGCCCTGCTGTCGCATTTTGAATGACAATTGCACGGTTATGCAACAATTGTTTTTCATTTTGTTCCCACAAATAGAGCTTTCTTTTGGTGGTATTTGATCTCCTCTGGGGTTTTTATTTTGTGCGCTACAAATAAAAAAAGACCGAAAATTTTGAAGAAAAAAAATGTTTTTCTATGTTTCTGCCACAAAACTTTGTAAATAAGTATGTTTTCGCCATCACTGATGGGCACTGATGAGGCTACACTGATGGGCACTGATGAGGTGGCACTGATGATGAGGCAAATGTATGGAGTACTGATAGGCGGCACTGATAAGCAGCACTGATGGGCACTCATAGGCGGAACTGATGGGCACTTATAGGCGACACTGATGGGCACTGATAGGTGATACTGGGCACTGCTAGATGGCATTCCCTGGTGGTCCTGGGTGGCATCCAAGATGGCACTGAGTGGGCCATGGGTGGGCTCCCTGGTGGTCAGGGTGGGCTTTCCTAGCTGTCTCCCTGGTGGTCAATGGGTGGGCATTCCCTGGTGGTCCTGGCGCAGACCCCCCTGTCAGGAGAGCCATCAATCGGCACTCATCTAGTCGCATCTGCAGATGCAGGTAGAAGAAACACCTATATGCGGCTTTTCCTTTTTACATCATGATCAGCTGTGATTCGTCACAGCTAATCACGGGGTAAAGAGCTTCTGACAGAAGCGCTTTACCATGATCAGAGATGCGGTGTGTCAGACTGACACACCACATCACCGACTGCTGCGCTGCTCGGCCCCACAGGCGTGCGGCAGCTTGTTATCCTGCTGGACGTCATATGACACCCAGTCAGGATAACAGAACCACTTCCCGGCCATCATTCTGCATACAGCGGTAGGGAAGGGGTTGTAAAGACACAAGGTTTTTACCTTCATGCGTGAATGAAGATAAAAAAACCTTCTGTGAGCAGCAGCCCTCCCAATACTTTCCTGAGCCCCCTCTCAATCCAACGATGTTCACGAGAGCCTTGCCTCTCTTGGGACTCACACTCCTCATTGGCTTTTGGCAACAGCGGGCGCCATTTGCTCCCACTGCTGCCAATCACAGCCAGTGAGCCAATCAGGAGATGGAGGGGGCGGAGCCAAACCACAGCTCTGATTGTGAATGGACACAGAGCTGTGGGTTGGGAGCACGCCTGCTTTAGTGCCCCAGAGCAAGCTGCTTGCTGTGGGGGCACCTGTGAGGAGGGAGGAACTAGGAGCGCCAGCGGGGTACCCGAGAAAAGGAGGATCCGGGCTGCTCTGTGCAAAACCATTACAAAGAGCAGGTAAGTAGAACGTGTTTGTTATATAAAAGAAAAAAAAAACAAGGCTTTAATATTACTTTAGGGATCGGTAAACTGTAATATATCATTTTTTTTATTGGGTTTAGAAACAACATTTTACTCAGGATCTTTCTGTCAACACGATCCTTGAGTCATTACATTCAAGCAGTAGACATACTTTCCAAATAAATACTACAGGTTTAATAAAAAAGGAATTTTTAAGAACTACTAATATTTTTACATAATACAATGAGAGCATCACATGGATAGTAGAGGAAAATGAAAGTGTGCCGATTGCTCTTACCTATATAATCCCAATGGTCAGTGAATCTTATATGGACGGAAACATTTCTAAAGGATTGCACAGTGGCACTGCACTTTATGGTTGGGCAATGCTTAAAGTGGATGTAAACCCCATTCATGAAATTTGAGCTGGGCACATATATCTGCAGTGTTTTCTTATCTCTTTTCAAAGCACTAAGTCATGTGGCTTTCTCCTGCTCCATTCTTTTGTTATCAGTATGATACCTTCTGACAAGTGCTTCCTCAACTGTGATAAAACCAGGCTGAATTCTGTATCAGGGTGGGTGCTATAAATCGATTAGCAGAGCGCCTGTCTATTCACAGCACAACTCTGCATTGTTTCCTTCTTTTTCTGCCTATGTGGAGAGGGGGTGTGTGCCTTTCCTCCAATCAGCTGTCTCACAGTGTATGGAAAGAATCCACACCACAGGTGAATCGGGAAGAGAAAATTCTAACAGGATGTGCACTTTCTAAACAGTGTATAAAGCTGAAGACAGCAGATATGCATGTAAAATGTATGTAGGGAGATTTATTTCATCTCTGTGTATCATCTGAGGTTATTCACTTCGCTGGGGATATATAAGGGTTTACAACCATTTTATAGCCACATGTGTCAAAACGCAAGGACCGTGGGCCGTATCCAGCCCACCAGGCAATTTCATGTAGCCCTCGCACCTCTCCTGCAGCTGCGGCACTCTCTTAGTCTCCGCCCCTAGTCTCAGCAGACGGCAGCAGAGAGGATGACAGAACTTCTCTGCCAGATCCTGCACTTCTCCGTGCAGCTGCAGAGAGGCTCATCTCTGCCCCCTATTTCAGCAGTTGGCAGAAGAAAGGACATAACCCCTTCTACAGATCCTGCAGCTCTCTGTGCAGGTGCAGCACCCTCTGGTTTCGGCATTTAGCAGGCCCTGCCAGCTGACTCCATCCCTCCTCTTTTCCTCCTCAAGACCCTGCAATTTTTGCTTCCCAGCTTCAGCCCTATCTTCTTCCCTGCAGCTGCACAAGATAAGGGGGTGCACTTAGATGTGAAGGAGGGTGGACACTTGACGTCTAATATTGGAGAGGCTCTTGACATCTGATATAAAGGGGGTGGTGTGCTCTGGACATCTAGTCTCACAGATACCACTGGCCATAATGCGGATGTGGCCCGCAATGAAATGGAGTTTGAAGACTCTGTTTCAGGCCAACTGTAAAACAGCCCAATGGAAAATGTAACACAAAAATTAAGGCAGAAAAAAGTGTGGGAAATTATCTATTAAAGGCACAATAAGTTCCCCTGTGCCTCAGTTAGAATATACTTATTTGTACTGATAGCACACTGTCTTCCTAGGATCAGTTGTTTTTTCTCTCCTCTGCTCAGCCAAGAATTCCTGAGGGTGGGGCCAAGCACTGCTGCTGACATCACCTGGAGAGGAGAGAGAGAGAGAGCTGTGTGTAGGAAGACGGTGTGTTATCTATATAGATAAGAATATTTAAGATATGACACTAACACAGGGGAACTTTTTGTTCTAATACAGAGGAGATAGGGGCTTTTAAAGTTAATTATGAGAGCAGAGAAGAGACTCTACTTGCTGACAGGTAGAGGGAGGGGGAGGTGGGGGGAGTTGAAGGCAGGCATGGGATAATAGGAGAGCTGCTAGTGACACAGACTGTACAGTCCATGGGCTCTCAGGATCAGCTACATGATAAGGGGAGTCAGCACTCAGGGGAGAAATCATGACCAGGCATTATCAAACAGGTATTTTAGGGGATACAGAGGGATACTTTAAAAAGCAAAAGCACCATGCTGCTAATTGCACATTAAAGAGACAGGAGCAGCATTTTTTTGGGGGGGTTTACAAATGCTTTAACCACAAAACTGCCTATGCAGATAAGGGGTGTCTGTAGATAAAAACAAACTGTGCAGCTTTGACTAAAGTTGAATAAAGCCCTTGCTATAGGTGTAGGCCATTTACATACCTTATGAAGCTTGACTGGAATACTCCCAGGACTTTGCTAAGTGAGGCCTAGTCATCACTGCTAACCTCCACCATCACAGGAGTGAGCTCTCAAATGCTGAGCTCAGAGCTACTGCATCAGAGGAGAGAAAGAATATGTGAGGGTGTTTGGATCAGAGAAAGAGCTCACTCCTGTGATGGCGGAGGTGAGCAGTGATGACTAGGCCTTGCTTAGTAACGTCCTGAGAGTATTCCATTCAGGCTTCATACGGTATGTAACTGGCCTACACCTATAGCAAGAACATTATTCATCTTTAGTCAGAGCTGCACAGTTTGTGTTAATCTATAGATACCCCTTGCCTGCATAGGCAGTTTTTTTTTTTGTAAAGGTGAACTATGCTTCTAAAGGTAACCATCACATATAGATGTGTTTTTAGCTTCTAGAGTTTTGTTTTTTCCAAATGCTTTCAGACTGGTTGTTGTGGTCATTCTGTACTCCACAGCAACAAACCAGAAATCATCATTCGCCGATGTGGTTACAGTAAAATTAAAGCTGGGCTTCAGACAGATATAAAGGCAGCTCTGTATTCTTTATTATAAAATGTATTTTTAAATGCAAGCAGTGGAATTACCTGAATGTGTCTTGGTAACTGCTTCTTTCAGTCCTTTTATTTCCTTTTTAACCTGAGCCTGCGATGCAGTGCGCAAAAAATATACACCAAGTAACCAAAAAAGTATATGTGAAACACACACAAAAATGAACAAGGTGTTTCACTAGTTCCCTCCTGAAGAGGAAGGACCTCCCTGACCCCCTAGGACACAGACTCCTGACGGGGGCAAGGCACTCTGCTCCACCTAGCCAAAAGGCCTGGAAACCTCCTCTCCTTGTGGCTAGCCAAAGCCAACCACTGAGTTTTAAGTTAGGGCCTCTCCCGAATAGAGGAAACTAATGGCCACATATCCTCCCTCTAGACTTCAGGGTAGGCCTGAAGACCCTTCAGGGCAGCCCTGAAAAAAAAAAAACATATGCTGTGACAAACGTAAAGAAACAAACTAAAAGTGCCCATGTGCAAGACAATGGCTAGACCTTGTGGCCAGGTAACAAAAATTGTTCTAGTCTCAGCCAAAAGGCATAGCCCATGAGGCGTAATGCAGAAAAAAAAGTTGTGGTATTGTGTCCTAGTGCTCATTCTCATAGTGGGGTCCCAAACCCATAGTGATACTAGGAGCACCCATAGGTTGCCACTCCTAGGGGGTGCTGACACTGTGGGCTCGCAGCCTCTCTGTCCTTGTACAGTAGAGCTTAGACTGGGGGAGAGCAGCATAATGAGTCAGTTCATCCAAGGGACATGCTGATAGGAGGAAAGAATAGAGTGACAGAGAGATGAGCTCATATTCATGTGCTGCTTCTCATTTCACTGTCCAGTCCCGTGATGGAGAAGTGAACTGTAATTGAAACTACAAAAAAGATAGGAGTGAATGGACAAAATACAAATCCTTTTGCAAATAAAGAAGCTTAAATTATATGTATTTCATCTTTGTATTTAGTTGTTTTCCTGGAGTTTAGCTATAAACTCTAGTTTATGCATCTCACTAATTTTTGCACTGCCTTACAAAAAAAGCCCACAAACATTTTGACAACAAAACAAAAACGTCTCACTTATGAGCTGCTTAACAGAATAATGGTTGTTCAAAAAAAAAAAAAAAAAAAAAAACTTTTTTGGCCTGAGTCATAAAAATGTATTTATTGCTTATCAAATATCATGTAATTCACATATTTTATGACTCTGAAACTATTTATATGTATGTTTTACATTTGCTATACATTCTTCAAGAGTGCTTTTCAAGTATAAAATATAATCAGGTTAATTTAATTGCTACAAATGTTGAAGTCTGTTCACAGCTGGCTTTAATCCCGCTGCATTCCATACTGCATTAGCTAATGTGAGATAAAACTGGATAAAATTAGTATCCAGATTCTTGAGATGATTTCATCACATTTTCAGACTTCTGATAGAGAGGTGGAAAACATTTTGCAATGTAGAATACATTTTTTAAAATGTATTTTTAATTAGTCTTTAGATTACTACCCACCCCCTGTAGGGGGAGAACCTACCTATGGGAGAGAAATGGGGAGACATGCAAGCCAAGCAGGCTTTACTACACTGCACAGTACACAGGTTGCTGACCAACAGGAGGGGAGAACACAAGGTTAACCTCATCGATGTGTTGCTGCTCCTTCATTATCCAATCACAGACTGGGTGGTCTTTGACCAATCTATATTGCTTCAATTGCAGTAGAGAAAAGGTTAGATCCAGACTGTGAAATAATTAACTTGTAGAGTTACATATTTCTGTGCCAAAGTATAGAAATGTCATAAGAGAAAAGTTAACCAATGAGCATTCATCATTAAGATGCCTACCCCTACTTCCCCATGTAGTCGTAAGCAGTGATTGCACCAAAACATCCAATCTGATAAATATGCAGATGTCAAACTTAATGAGATCTAGATTAGGTTTTGGAGTGCAAACAAGGCAGTTCAAAATAGCTTCACTTACTGATGTGATCTGTGAGTACCAAGCCTAAAAGGTACACTGAGCTTTCTTTCTGATTTAAAAATGTGCGTTTAAAAACACCGCAAGCAAACACCCCATTTGCAAAACATTATGTATACTCACCTGTCCCACCGTCAATTTCCCTGTTCTTCATGCTATTCAACAGCTACAAAATCATCTTTGACACTTCTGGGAGTGTTAGGTGCCTGTATCCCCAACTGCTCACTATGGTCCCATCCACTGGTCCCTAGGTCACTACTATATCCTCTATGCAAATATCAAAATGCCTAGATATCAGTCTGATGGCATGGGCTTTCTTTGTCCTTCATGATATATAAAAAAATAAAATCTAAAAATAAAATCTAATAAATGAAAGGGGTGGGCCAGAGACAGTAAAGGCTGACGAAGAAATGGCTCGATAATGTTGGCCATGAAATATGTGATTTGCTGCAGCTTCTAGTGCACATTGTGAAATTAGGTTAAGACATTTCAGTACAGGAGAAGTGTCTCTACAACTGTGAAAGGCTGGAGTTCAACTATAAAGCAGAACTAAACTATTATATCTGAGCTCCACAAACCGAAAATGACATACAATTCATTTTCTTTTTTTTTATTCAAAGCAAATCCATCCATCCATGTCCCCATGATTTGTTTTGTTGAGAAATCACTTTGAAAAATACTGCCTAGCATTTCTAGCTGCAGCCATCTTGAGTAAGGGCAGATGATTCATGTAGCACTTACTTCCTGAAATCCGTCAACCCCTAAAGTGGATCTTCACTGCATCTGAGCACCACAAACCAAAAACACTATTTAATTAATTTTTTAATATTTAAATCAAACACCCCCATCCATACGTGTCTCTATGCTTTATTTTCTTGAGAAATTGCTTTGATAAACAACTCCCTAGAATGTCTGTCTTTGGCCATCTTGAGTAAGGGCAAATGATTCTTGCAGTATTTACTTCCCGGAATCCATCTGCCTTTAGCTCAAGCATGCATGCATGAGAGTCTGCTTAGTTGAGAAAACCCCTCCTCCTTTCCTAAAGACTCCTGGGATGTATGACATCATTTACTTAGGTAAGAAACCAGGAAATAACTGCAGAAATGTAAAAAAAAAAAAAACAGCATGAGGATTAAAAATAATCAACGTAGATTGGGAGAGTGAAGTTCCACTTCAAGCTTAGGCATGTAGACAGGAGGGTGTGCTCAGCTGAGAAAGCTCATCTTCCCCTCCTCCAGATGAAAGAAAAAAGAAAATGCCCATTGAGGACTCCTGGGATATATGACATAATTTTAGCCTTGGCCAGAAATCAGGAAACAACTGAAGAAACATATATAAAAAAAGTATAAAACAAGTAAATATAATATACCTTACTATCTACTTGCAAATGCTATCAGCATAAGGATTAAAAATAGATAAAGTGTTACTAAAGGCAAATGTTAATTTTTAAAATTAAAATAACAAACATGTTATACTCACTAGCTCAATGCAATGGTAATACACAGAGCAGCCCCAAACTTCCTTTTCCAGGGTTCCCTCGACGACGCTTCTGACTCCTACTCGTCTCCATGTCCCCCTATAGCAAGCTGTTTGCTATGGGGGCCCAAGTGCGTGCTCACTCCCAAGCTGTGCGTGTCTATGAAGCCGTACTCCATAGACACAAACAGTAGGGCTTGGCCCCACCTCCATTTCCTTCTCACTACATTTGATTGACGTCAGCAGGAGCCAAGGGCTCCCACTACTGCGGTGATCAGTGTCATGCACAGCAGTGGATCGACTGATGAATCAGGTAAGTATTTAGGTAGGTGGGGGAGGTCAGAAAGCTGTAAAATGTTTTTTACCTTAACCACTTGCCGACCAGCCGCTGCCGTTTGACGGTGGCAGGTTGGCTCTACTGCGCAAATCGCTGTGCCTGTACGGCAGCGCTTTAAGAGACTGTAGGGGGTGCGCCGGCCACCCGCGATCGCTCCTCACAGAGCCAGAACAGGGATCTGTTGATGTAAACCAACAGATCCCTGTTCTGACAGGGAAGTGGAGAGAGATCTGCTATTCCCAGTGATCGGGAACAGCTTTCTCTCTGTACGCCCAGTCAATACACTCCCCCCACAGTTAGAAACACCTCCCTAGGGAACACTTAACCCCTTGATCGCTCCCTAGTGTTAACCCCTTCCCTGCCAGTGACATTTATACAGTAATCAGTGGCTATTTAAAGCTCTGATCGCTGTATAAATGTAAACGGTCCAAAAAAGTGTCAAAAGTATCCGATCTGTCCGTGGCAATGTCATAGTCCCGATAAAAATCGCAGATCGCCACTATTACTAGTTAAAAAAAATTAAAAAAAAATAAAAATGCCATAAATCTATTTCCATAGTTTGTAGACACGATAACTTGTGCACAAACCAATCAATACATGCCTATTGCAATTTTTTTTTACCAAAAATATGTAGAAGAATACATATCGGCCTAAACTGAGGAATACATTTTTTTTAAATATTTTTTTGGGGATATTTATTATAGCAAAAAGTAAAAAAAAAATTTTTTTATTTTTTTTCAAAATTGTTGCTCTTTGTTTATATCGCAAAAAATAAAAACTGCAGAGGTGATCAAATACCACCAAAAGAAAGCTCTATTTGTGGGGAAAAAAGGACAGCAATTGTCAGTTAAAGCGACACAGTGCCATATCGCAAAAAGTACAGGAAGTGGGTAAATCCTTTCGGGGCTGAAGTGGATGTAAACCCTCACATATACCCAGTGAAGTGAACAGCCTCAGATGATACACCAGTGTTTCTCAATTCCAGTCCTCAAGGGGTATCAACAGGTCATGTTTTCAGGCTTTCCATTATTTTGTAGTAGTAGTTTGTATTCTATTTGGCCTCTAGAGGCGGACCTCATAATGGATAATATGGCCGCCATGTGAAAGGGAGGCTTGGTTTTGTGTGCTTCTATATATACGCAATGTGTCAATACATCGCCCGTGCCCCTGGAAGACATAATCTATGACGAAACATGTCGGGCGGAGCTACGTGTTGACATCGTGTCCCACGTGACCCGGAAGCACGGGCGTTCTAATGTTACAGCCGGTCTTGTGTTTTTATCCTAATGCGCATTGAATAGCTACTGAATGTGAGTAGCCCCTTGCCGATTTTTATGTCTTTTAATAAAACATGTAGCAATATCACACTATTGGAGCCTTCTCTTCCTTATGTATGATTATGAATTTTGGCAGATCCTGGTCCTATTGGGGAGAATAAGTATATCTACCCTGGGAAAAAAGAGGCCATTTTCATCTTCTCAGTACATGCCCGCAGAGGTTATCGGCTTGCCTTTTAGGCTGACCTAGCGATAGGCAGCCAATAGGCTCTGGTAAGAGTCCCCATAATCTGAGTGTGTGGTGACAGTGAACGTTTACCTTATTCATTTCTTCTTATCACTCGGTGGAGGAGTCTACCTTTTTTCTTGGTTTATATATTTTTTCACTTATGGAAGCCTGGATTTAAGTGGACTTTATATGGGACTTTACTGACACTTTTTGTTGTTGGGATTAACTTTATTATATGATTGCGCAGTCTTACATTATTTACATAAGATTTGTGGGTGGTATCCTATAGAATTGCGGCAACCCTATTTACTGATTACACAAATATTTTCACTGTTTTATTTTTAGCGCGGTATACATACTGATTTGTTTCTCGACTAATTATTTCCATTATTTTGCACAAGTGATTTGATCAGTTTCACTGCCTTAGTAATTACCGTTTCATCCTGAAAACATGACCTGTTGGTGCGCCTTGAGGACTGGAACTGAGAAACACTGTGATACACAGAGATGAAACAAATCTCCCTACATAAGTTTTACTTGTATATCTGCTGTCTTCAGCTTTCTATATACTTTAGAAAGTTCAGATCATGTTAGAGATTTTCCCTTCCTGTGTGAAGTCTGGGCATACAGCCAAGACAGTTGATTGGAGGAAAGGCACACACCCCCACTCCACATAGGCAGAGACTCTCAGAGCTGTTCTCTGAATAGTTTAGCTCTCTGCTCATCTTTTTATAGCAACCCTCTGACACAAAATTCAGCCTGGCTTTATCTCAGTTGACAGAGAACTTGTAAGAAGTTATCCGGCTGATAACAGAAGAACGGAGCAAGAAAAAGCCAAGATTTGATTAGTCGAAAATTAAATGTTTACCAGCCTTGAGCAACCAACAGGCAGATATTATGGGGGTAATGGACTGAAAGGAGTTGTAAAGGCAGAAGGTTTTTTTACCTTAATGCATTCTATGCATCAAGATAAAAAACCTTATGTGTGTAGCAGCCTCCCTAGCACCCCCCCTCCAAGTACTTACTTGGACCCTATCTCTCTCCAGTGATGTCCACGAATGTCTAAGCCGTCCGGGACACTCCTCTGGATTGTTTGAGTCACAGCAGCAGCGCCATTGGCTCCTGTGCCATCAAAGTCAGTCAGCCAATCAGGGGAGAGAGTGGGCCAGGCCGCGACTCAGTGTCTGAATGAATACACTGAACTCTGACTCGGCTCGGGTGCCCCCATAGAAAGCTGCTGGCTGAGGGGGCAGTCGATAGGAGGGAGGGGCCAGAAGCAGCAAAGAGGGACCAGAGAAGAGGAGGATCCGGGCTGCTCTGTGCAAAACCAACTGCACAAAGGAGGTAAGTATAACATGTTTGTTTTAAAAAAAAAAAAAGAAACGAGACTTTACAAAGACTTGAATATTCGTTTTTATTTTATTACTATTGTGGTTAGTTTGTCTCATTTCCACTGCACTCGGTCTGACAAATTTTCATTGTACCTTTGATCTTTTGATTGTTCAAAACTGCATAACGATTTAAAACATGACTAGCAGACTACTGTAGAGGGTTCAAGGCCATTCAATTTTTTTCTTTAATTTAAGCTGATGGAAAGCTTCCAAAAGCACTGCATGTATGACCAGCAGAACTGCTAGGAACTTGTAACTCATCCTTACAATACAATCCACAGTTCTGTATCATCTTCATTACCATGCATGCTTTAACCAGAGGCATTTGTAATAAAGCCGATACAGCACTGCAGGGCTGGCTTGATAGTTGCTAGCTCTTCCCGACACTTGTAATTTCCACATCTTGCTGCACGTAATTACTTTAACAAGATAATTAATACGGAGGCAGTTGGTTGTAAAAGAGGTCATTCCTTTTCTTGCTTTTATGCAACACATTAAAGAAAAGTAGGTCGTTGCAAGCTTGCAATTTAGATCTAGGCTTGAGAGAAAAAAAGGGGGAGTATCGAGGATGTGTAATCATTTCTAGGGATAAAGCTCAACAGCTGGGACAGAAGAAAAAAAAAAAAGATAATCCGGCCAGTTTTTGTGCAGATACAAAACACAATGTATATTGTGTTCTGCCTGTTTTATGTTTCATGTGGTCAGATCAATGCTGCGCCAAGAAGTTCCTGTTCTTGTTTCTAGCCAAGTGTATACATATAGGGATTACTGCATTCTGAACCAATTTCTTTGACAAATCAAAGCCTTCAGAAATGATAGATGTGTCCTTACAAGCATGTTAAATCAAACAAGTGGTAGTATTTCTGGAAATTGCTTTAGGCTGTTCAATGACAATTCTTCATCTGATATGACAACGATTTGACAATAAGAATAAAGACACACATAATTGTAACCATCCAAATGGAACTTTAAAATGGAAACGACCACTATGAGCATTAAAGCAAATCTAAACCCCAAAACATAATATAATACATCGCAGATTTAGAGGTGATGGCTAGAATAGTTTTCTTATTTTTCCCCAAGAATATTTTAAGCAAGTGGTGAAAACTCCTGTTGATCTTGCAAGAAAATCCCTGCCATTTCCTGTGCGCTAGAAAGATGTAAAACATCCTTGCCTTCCTTGCCCAAACTACTAGTCCCATCAATCTAACATGTACTGGAAAAGAAGTACCCTTACATATACCCAGCAAAGTGACTGGCCTCAGGCGACACACAGAGATGAAACAAATCCTCCTACATTAGGGTGACCACACGTCCCCGGTTTCAGGGGACAGTCCCCGGATTGAGGACACTGTCCCCGGACCAAATCTGTCCCTGGTTTTGTCCCCTGATTGGATTTGAACAGGGGCCCAAGCCATTTGAGAGACAGTCAGTGCAGAATTTAAAAAAAAATCTGAATTACACACCCCCACATTGCTGCTTCTACTAGTTTGGGGGGGAGGTGTAATTCCCGCTCGCATGTTCTTCTGCCTTGGCTCAAGTCCCAGCCAGCCGCCTTCCTGCCATCTCCTTGCCTTCCCCGGTGGAGTAATCTTCCTCTGCTCAGTTCTGCTCCTCACCCAGTAGTAGCCGGGGCCCGAAGACAGGCTGTGAAGCAGGCAGTGATAGTGGCAGGAAGAGAAAGGCAGCTGAGCTCAGCTGATAGTGTCCAGCAGCAGGCACAGAGGGGAAGCGGATCCGATCGTGGGGCTGCCAGTGCCTTCAAGGCTTCAACACAGGTGTGCTTTTGGGGTGTCTGGGAATAGAATTGCACTCTGTCTGTCTCTCTGGCATAATGGATGGTATCATAACTCACAGGCAGCAGGCACACTCTATCATGGCTCTGGCTGGCATTGCACTGCCACAGTGTGTCATATAACATGGCTGCTGGGACAGGGATCTGTGCCTTCCCTTAGTAAAAGCAACCTCCCCCATAGTGAGAAAACACTTGTTAGGCACACATTTAACCCTTTGATTGCTCTAGATGTTAACCCCTTCCCTGCCAGTGTCATTAGTACAGCGACAGTGTATATTTTTAGCACTGATCACTGTATTCGTGTCACTGGATCCCACAATGTGTCACTTAGCGTTCGATTTGTCCGCCGCAATATCGCAGTCCCGCTATAAGTCGCTAATTGCCGTCATTACTAGTAAAAATAAAATATGTCCCCGGATTTCATTTTAAAAATCTGGTCACCTTATCCTATATAATGTTTTTACTGTCTATCTGCAGCCCTTTCTTTACTACATCCATTCAAAGTGCTGAATTATAAAGCTTGTCTGAGAGTTCAGAAAAAAGGGGGCAAAGAGCTGAAGTTAGGCAGGCCATACAAAGTGCAAATTTCAAAACAGACAGTGCTGACAGGGGAATCCCTCCTGCCAAGCAATTTTCTGCAGCCGACGAGGGGGGAGGAGTAGTCTCTACGAGAAATAGACAGTGATTATCGCTACTGGTTATAGCAGCCACTAGCGATAATTGTAAGAGAATCCGGCAGGCTGGTTGTACCCAAGCTGATCGATTGACATTCAGCCTGACCATTAACGGTTCGAATCATGTATGGCCAGCCTTACACTCTGCAGAGCTTAGTTAGGAGAGCTCTGAAATCTAATTGGAGGGAAGGGACACACCCCCTCCACCCAACACACAGGAACAGAGCTGAGGCTGTCAACCAGCTGGAGATCCCTCCCCTGTCACCATTATCCTCTTAGTGTCAGGAAAACTTGTCAGCAGTGATTCACGCTGATAGCAGAGGAACAAAGGAGCAGACAAAAGCGAAACTTAGTGCTCTTAATTGAGAAAAGTACACACTATAGAGGGATATGCTTTGTTCATTTCATGTCTGAGGTTTACAACCACTTTAAGGCAGGCATGCTTGTCCAGCCTGTGGATCCCTCCATAGATACAGTGAACATACGAGTATAGACATGTAGGGACAGGATGTGTGTTTCTCATAAGATTACCAATAATAGACAAAAATCCTGGAAAAAAAATCGCAGGCACAACATCTACGGTCTGGTAAGCTGCAATATATTGCATTTTGGTTTTAGTGTTTGGGCATGCATTCAGCAATTCTGCATGGAATCTTAGGTAGTCTTATGTGTTGAAGATAGAACAGATTGTGACAGGTTTTTTTTTCCACATAAACTCTCTATAGCCATTACAGCTAAAGAAAAGAATTTTAAAATCCTTACTGATTCATATAGAGGTCCTCCATCTCCACTTCTCCCTAATGTTTATTGGTGTTGTCAGGGCCCCAGTGGAAATATGACTAGCATTTGGTGGGAATGTCCCCCTATTAAAAGCTTCTGGAAATCTATTTTAAATATCTACTTTAGGCTGGATTCACACCTATGCATTTTTAGTGCTTCTTGCATTTTGCAGATTTGCACTGCAGTCCATTTACCATGGTTTCCTATGAAACATGTCCTGCAGTGTAAATCTGAAAAATGCACTAAAAATGCATAGGTGTGAATCCAGCCTTAGAGAGACAGGAACAATGGTCCCATACAACCCAAAACAGTTAATCCGACACAGTTGTGATTCCTTGGCACAGGTGATCCCCTTGGATTCCTACCTTAGATAAATGGTGGTGCACTGAATGGAAATTTTGGTGCCGAAACCGAAAATGCACTAAGCCAAAACCGAAAATGACAGTTTTTAAAAAACATTTATATTTTTATATACAATTGTCATATGCAGCCTATCTGTGCCTGGGCACTGACAGGCGGCACTGATTGGTGCTGATAGGTGGCACTGATTGGAAGCACTGATAGGCGGCACTGACAGGTGGCACTGGCAGGTGGCACTGACAGAGGGCACTGGATTGTACTGGCAGGTGGCACTATTTGGCACTGACAGGCGGTACTGGATGGTATTGGCAGGTGGCACTGACAGGTGGCCCTGGATGGTACTGGCAGGTTGCACTGGCATGTGGCACTGATAGGCACTGACAGGTGGCACTGGATGGTACTGGCATGTGGCACTGGTGGGCACTGACAGGCAGCAGTGGATGGTACTGGCAGGTGGCACTGATTGGTACTGACAGGCAGCACTGGATGGCACTGGCAGAAGAGACCAGTAGATGCACAAAGTACAGAGCACCCTGCTTGTACGAGCCGCTCTGTGCATGAAACTGACCTAATTACACTGGAATGCAGAGAGAGAGAGAGAGAGAGCTGCCAGATTTTCACTGAGATCGGAGGTGGGCGGGACTAACAGCTAACACCCACGCTTCCTGCCCACCTCACGACATCAAGTTGAAAATCTGACACCTCTCTCTGCATTCTTTGCATTCCAGTGTAATTAGGTCACAGTTTCATGCACAGAGCTGCTGGTACAAGCAGCGGGTATGTGATGCACGCATACCCTGCAATGGACGGTACCCGTCCCCTTTTCGGTATCAGCCGGTTCTTTTGTTTCGACCGAAAACACTGATTTTTGGTCGAAAATGCCGATAATTTTCGGCTGCCGAAATTTCAGTGCATCCCTAATAAATGGGCATTGGAAATGGACTCTACCGTGGACCTACAAAATCTCTTGACAGCAGATTATGATGGACTAGACCAAAATACCTCTAGGCCACTAGGACTTTATTCCACTACACCCTGGATTTACAAAACATGATAAAGGATTCCTCATCATCCCAGTCATAGTGAAGTTGGAAGGAACGATTGCCTTCCCTCATAAAACTACCATTGATTCCTCCTCCCTTCTCCAACCTCTCACTCCAACATTCCTATTATGCTTTCTGCCCCTACCTATTTTCTCCTCTTTCTATTTTTCCATATTCCCTCTCCCTTCTGATGAGTATCCTATGGCAAAACTAGATAATTAGTTACTTAGGCATGCTACCAACAATTATCAGGTATGTGGAAAATATGGAGAATCCATAACATGCTACTACTAAATAATTAAATTGATCTTACCTAGATATGATTTATGTTTATGTACCTTGATACACCTGCATCTACCTTTGGATCTGTGTGCCTTTCATACTATACTCTACAATGTATGCCATTATGTAGCTTTGATTACCATTTTCATTGTTTTCTATTGTATTGTATCCGAAATTAAAACCTAATAAACTAAGATTGAACTAAATAACAAGTGACAGTTGTCTTAATGTTTCCTGTTTTTTTAAAGGTGCCCAAGCCCCAGCAGAAAAGTCAAATGCTTGGCAGTAGGTTGTAGAAAAGAACTGGTCAGCTCTGTGTGAGGGCAGCACTCCAAAGTGCCCTCAGCTAAGGCCAGCCATGTGCAGTTGGAGATTCAACCATTAGCGGGCAGGGTGAATGTACCAATTTGATCGATCAACTTGGGTACAACCTGCCTTCCGGATTCACTTGCAATCATCGCAAGCCTTCCGTCCAACATGGGTTCAACTAGCTAGTT
>BLSH010151671.1:1040983-1052714 GCA_018402905.1 Glandirana rugosa | reverse complement strand
GAGAGAACATTCCTCAGTATGATATATATATATATATATATATATATATTGCCTTCTTCCTATACTGTATCCTGGTGCTTTCCCCAGCTAAGTAATGCACATGGTCATCCATATGATGCAAAAGACGATGGGAGCATCAGACCAGTCTACCTTCTTCCATTACTCTGTGGTTCATTTCTGATGCTCATGTGACCATTGCAGGGCACCACCCACAGGTATGGTGGAGTGAGCACGTCCATCTTCTTGATAGAAGCTGTTGCTCTGTGGTAGACTCAGATGACTTACTATGTCCAGGCAGTGAAGAGCAATTTCCTTTGGGTGCTTTGGAGTAGGGCTCAAAGATGGAAGAACAATGTTTTCATTGAGGTGGAAGCCTGATATCACCTTAGGAAGAAAAGATGGTCTTGGGTGTACAACCGCCGTGTCTTTATGAAAAATGAGGTATGACTCCTTACAAGAGAGATTCTGCTAGTTCACAGACACATCTGACAGACGTGATAGCAACCAAGATGCCACTTTGCACTATGTATCATGTAAGGGGATAAGGGGATTTCCCTGATGGGTTCAAAGGGTGGTTTCTTCAGGGCAGAGAGAACCAAACGGAGGTCCCATGGAAGCAAATTATGCTGTAGGTGGGTCTGATCTCAGAAGGGAGAGCAAAGCCTTATTTCTGAAAAATAATAGGCAAGGCTGAAACATGTTTGTTTAGAGTGCTTGCCAATCCATCCCAATCCATTCAAAGTGCTTAAAGTGATTTTAAGTCTTCGTTTTTTTTTTTTTTTTTTTTAAATAACATAAACATGTCATACTTACCTCCTCTGTGCAGTGGTTTTGCACAGAGTGGCCCCGAACCTCCTCTTCTAGGGTCCTCCAGCGGCACTCCCGGGCCCTTCTCCACATCGAGTGACCCGTCAGGGAAAGCTTCCGTGTCCTGCTGTTTGCGTGTATTCACACAAACAGCGGGACTTTTAAGCAGCAATTCTATGTTAGCACCTTTTGCTCCCGAAGAAGTGGAATCCGCGAAACATGCTAAGCGTTATGTGACAGGGTGGTGGAGCCCTCTATCGACTTGGACTATTAGTCTAAAAGTACATTATACACTACAATTATGTCTGGACTACCACCCTCAGCAGCATATGCTACAGAATGCTACTGTTTTAAACTTGTATTGTCATAAGTTTTTATTGTGCATCAATAAAAGTTTTTTTGTTTTTTTTTTGTTTTTTTTTTATGTAGTTGTGCCTATAAAGTCCATGAGCTGTGGTTCAAATATTTTTTGCTTTACATCTAGAATCTTCTGGGACACGGCACTGTAGTACCTTTAGGGTTAACTAGTGTCCATTGTGCTTTCCAATGGGCCGTCACTCGTTTTGTTTCTAATATAGGAGACGATTCAGAGCATTCTGCAAATCAGTGTTCATGGGCAGATTCTGGTTGATATGAAAAAAGAAAGACAAGGGGGTATCGTTTTCAATTCTATTTTGTACCTTTATGAAACCACACGACCGTGGGTCTTAGACCTCAGTAACCAATAAAGAGGCACATTGTAACAGACACCCCCCCCCCCCCCCACACTCTAAGGAGTGAAAGTGAACCTTCATTGGGAAAAGGGCTTTGTATAAGATTTGGTGGACTTTGTGGGCCGAGTCTTACACTGAAAGGAAGGGCTGAACTTAGATTTTGAAGTTGAAGCCTGTGTAATGTGTTGAGGTGCTGTGTTTTAAAGCGATAGACTCATGAGAAGGGGGATTTTTTGGAATGTTCCATTGCGGATGAAAAACCTTCCCTCCTAGAACATCTTTGATGAGTTTATCAAGTGCTCACCAAAGAGATGGACTCTTTGGCATACAGGTACATATGGGGTGTCTTTTACATGCCGCTTCAGCTTAACAGGCTTTGAGCCACAAGATTCTGAGCATGTGAATGGAGATCAAAGCCTGGAAAAGTGTGTCCTTACTTGTTCCAAGGCTTCCACCCACAAGAGTAGGGCAAGAGATAATTGCTGTAATTGCTCAGTTAAAGTATGGTCCTGGAAAACAGGATTCTGTTGGTTGTTCATTGCCCTAACCCGGTTAGCTACTATTTGGCAGACAGAAATTGCAGCAATAGCAAATTGCAGAGCTGAGCCTGTAAGTGTAAAGAGAACCTTTAAGTGCATCTGAGACTTCCCATTTGTAGAGTCTTTGAATGAACATCTTCAAATTGGTACAGTGAGATGTTTAACCACTTTCCGCCTGTCCTATAGGCAAATGACGGCCGGGCAGTGGTTCATTTATGCTGACCGGACATCATATGACATCCGGCCGGATAACCCACGATCGCACACTCAGGGGCATGCAGAGAAGTGATTGGTGGTGTGGTGTGTCACTCTGACACACCACAACTCCAATCACGGTAAAGAGCCTCTGATGGAGGCTCTTTACCACGTGATCAGCTATATCCAATCACAGCTGATCACTCTGTAAACAGGAAAAGCTGTGTATCGGCTTTTCCTGTACTCGCACTGCCAGACGTGAGTAGAGGAGAGCTGATCAGCTGCTCTCCTCATAGGGGGGTCTGCACTGATTACCAGTGCAGCTCCCCCGAGGATGCCCACCGAGGACCACCAGTGATGCCACCCATGGCCACCAGGGATGTGCCCACCCAGGACCACCAGGAATGCCACACAGGACCACCAAGTATGCCCAATAGGGATGGCACTCAGTGCCCATCTGTGATGCCTGCCAGTGCCTCCTTATCAGTAGTGCTGCGCAATAGTGCCATCTCTCAGTGCCACCTATCAGTGCTCATCAGTGCCACCAAGCAGTGCCCATCAGTGCCACCTATCAGTGCTGCCTATGAGTGCCCATCAGTGTTGCCTATGAGTGCCATCAGTGCCACATATCAGTGCCCATTGGTGAAGGAGAAAACATACTTATTTACAAAATTTTCTAACAGAAACAAAGAAAAACTTTTTTTTTTTCAAAATTTTCAGTCTTTTTGTATTTGTAGCGCAAAAAATAAAAACCCCAAAGGTGATCAAATACCACCAAAAGAAAGCTCTATTTGTGGGAAAAATTGATAAAAATTTTGTTTCGGTACAGTTTCGCATGACCACGCAATTGTCTTTGAAATTGCGACAGCGCTGAAAACTGGAAATTGGTCTGGGCAGGAAGGGAGGAAAGTGCCCAGTATTGAAGTGGTTAAGACTGAGACGGTAGGATCTAGTACCAGGCCACCTTTTTATAAAATCTCTTTCCACTGGATAGAGCTCGGCAATGATATATAGATGGGTGAAAATATATCCTAGATTGACTCAATCGTCATAAATTGCCCATTTTTTTAATGAATGGGGAATGTGTTACGATTTAGCCAGTCTCTTTGTACTCAAAGTTGCATTTTACTAAACACCAACCCTTGGAAAAAAGGCAAATATTGGAAATGCATCACTGAACACAACAGCACAGACTTTTTCGCAGTCCTGATAGCTTTACAAACCAGTGCTAAACCACTACAGGCGGTCCCCGGGTTCCAAAAAAAGATAGGTTCTGTAGGTCTGTTCTTAAGTTGAATTTGTTTGTAAGTCGGAACAGGAAAATTTTTCTAAGTGTAGCTCCAGCCAAAACATTTTTTTTGGCTAGCATAGGGAAGGGGTAACACCCCTGTAAGGTTTGTTTTGCTGTCTGTGCTTCTGTTTAGAAGATTTTCCTCACTTTCTGTCCCTATGAAAATTGAATTTTGCAAATTTTGACTTGTTGTGGAAAGGATTGGTGACAAACCTTCAGTGGAGACATCTTTTTCCCATGGTACCTCCTTACAGGGGTGAATTTCCCTTCTTAGGGGTAGATTTGTTTGTAAGTCAGGTGTTTGTACCTAGGAGACCGCCTGTACTGAGGAAACAGGCCTTTGAGAGGAACCTGTCAGAACAAATTTGCAGCCACTGTGATGTGAGCTGTCATTCGAATGCTTTTATCCCCCATGTATCCTGACCCTAACACTTTACTGGCAGCATGATTGTCCCAGTTCAGGAGCTCCCCAACTCATAAAGCAAGGATCATGTTCATTGCAATGCCTTAGGTAACTGCCCCTTTTGCTTTACCCTTTACCCAGCTCTGTGTCTGCAATATTGCAATGATAAATTACATGTACAAATGCAAGGCAACTTTTAATGCTGTCAGATCAAGCCTGTTAAGCGATTAATGAATAACACAAACACAGATGACTAATTCATTAATCACACTTTGTCTTTCCATCTGCCTGATTAGCCAGTGCTTTTATTTATTTACCTTCTCAGAGGAACACTTAATCTGTTCATAGCGCTTGCCATATCAACGGCATCTAAATTAATGATACACTGAGAGTGGAATTAAACAAGGACAGCAGAGAGATTGGGGAAATACAAAGGAGGGGGGATAGGCTGCAAGATCTCTCACTGCACTTGACAGGTGGTAAATAGCGAGCCTGTCCTCTATGCAAAGGGCCAGTTTACTGTCCTTCAGACTTTGGGGGGGCTGGACTGTGGTCAGTGAAAGTAAAAAATGTCCCAGTGTTAGTGGGAGTGGACAATGTCTCAGGCTTGGTTGTCAGAGGGTGAAAAAAAAATTACATAGAGCCTGTGGTCAGTAAGAGGAGGAATAGTGCCCCATCATTGGTATCAACTGGAATAATAAGTGGCCAATCATTGGTGTCAGTGGAAGGAATAGTGCCCCAAGTCAATTGGAGAAATAGCTCCATTGTTGGTATCATTTGAAGGAAGAGTACCTCTAACGCTGGTGTCTGTGGAAGGAATAGTGCCCCAAGGGATGAATAAAGGCAAGCAAATGTACGAAGTTTCAAGACCACTGCTCTATGGAATGGCACAATGCCAGGAACCAATGCAATATTTTACACAAGATCAGATGATGTATAAGGCACACACCTTACTGCTTTGTAAATGGCCCTTAGAGTGTTCAGATAATTATCAATCATCCGTTCACTCCCCAGAAGATGAACTAAACTGCATCATGCTCCCATACATGCAATGTGACACATTGTTTTAAGACATCATGGGTCTAAATAGAGGAGGTCTCCTCAATAATTTGCAGATATAGAGTGGGGCCAAAGGCCAACAATTTTCTAGCTCCCAGCCCTGTAACAAAATGAACTTGTACTCTTCCCTTGTATGGCCAATTAGCAGGTTTTCCAAAAAGACCACTGACCTGTTAGTCTGCCAAGTGCAAAAGCCATGTGTCAACACCTTTTTGCAGCTTACAAAGTGCTAAAGACCCTCATCCTGTCTGAAAGTGACAGCACTCTAGCACCCAATGACACATTGTGGCAGGAAGAAGAGACTGCTACATGCTCCCCCAGACTGGGGTGTGCCAGGCATTTCACTGGTCTGCAGTGGATGAACAATCTGGCAAGAATGCGCAGGGGAGGTAAATCTCATAATCACAGATTACTTGCACATTATGCCCTCCTCCAGTGACCGTTCCAGCTGCTGTTCCATTTGATGTCAACACCATCTCTCCTACTACTTCTTCCTGCAATGCTCTTTTCCGGCCTCTCTACTGATGATGAAACGTCTGTGATTGTGCACAAGGGTTACATCATTGCCACCTAGCTTTATTTTCAGCATATCAAGGAAGAGTGCTGTTCAGTGCACATTCTAAGAGAAAAAAATGCCCTCTTTTGCCAAAATAAACCCTAGAAAATGTTCTTATTTCCTTTAAAGGAAAAGTACTGTAGTTTGGATCAGTTTTATTTAGCTGTAAAGTTTTTAAACATTTGTAATCTATTGGTATTTTACTATTGTGGCATGGGGGTCTTTAGCTCTCGTGGTAAGTGCATTTTCAGTGCGTTTGCGACAGCCAGGATCTCTGTTTGAGGGCATGGTAGCTCATGTTTACGTAAAAAGAAAGTTCAAAATAACAAAGATCAAGAGGGTTTCCCTCGCAGGGGGTTGTCACCTTCAACATGCAGAAAACATAAACTCAGCCTCCTGGCTCATAAGCTTTCAGTAGCCGTCCTGGCTCTGAGGATCAGTAACGCTACTGGCTACAAGGATCAGTAGCTCTCCTGGCTATAAGGATCAGTAGCTCTCCTGGCTCTAAGGATCGGTAGCTCTCATGGCTCTAAGGATCAGAAGCTCTCCTGGCTCTAAGGATCAGTAACGCTCCTGGCTACAAGGATCAGTAGCTCTTCAGGCTATAAGGATCAGTAGCTCTCCTGGCTCTAAGGATCAGTAGCTCTCCTGGCTCTAAGGATCAGTAACGCTCCTGGCTACAAGGATCAGTAGCTCTTCAGGCTATAAGGATCAGTAGCTCTCCTGGCTCTAAGGATCAGTAGCTCTCCTGGCTATAAGGATCAGTAGCTCTCCTGGCTATAAGGATCAGTAGCTCTCCTGGTTATTAAGCGATCCCACTGCGGCGTGACCGCGGGTCACACCTGCCTCATCGCAGATGTCGATGCCCAGACTGCCTCCTGCAGTCCTCGACCCCTGGGGACCGCCTGTCTCCCAGTGTGTGACCACTGAACCCTGTTCCTGACTCCTCTTAACAGGCCTCCACCCAGCTGGACAATCGGAGTCCTGGTAGGTCACAAATACTGGACCCAGGACTGGGGATTTCATCCCACCTGGATCTCTAAGGAATCCCCGGGCTCCGGATCCTGAAACAGACTTTAACACACACTGAAAGTCAGTTTCCTCTTGAATATGCAAAGCCTCTGGAGCCTCTCAGCCTACCAGGTTGAGAATCCTGGGCTATCCGCACCATCTAGACCCTGGCAGGGCAATGCTCTGTCACACTATACATATACAATCTCCGTTCAGGCTGGCTGATGTGAATGTAGACCAGGGGTAGGCAACCTGGGGCCTCCAGCTGTTAGAAGAACTACAAGTCCCATCATGCCTCTGGGAGTAATTGTAACTGCCAGGCTTGCAATGCCTCGTGGGAAATGTAGTTCCACAACAGCTGGAGGGCTACTGGTTGCCTACCCCTGATGTAGACTATACATATGTAAAGCACTGTGTAAATTAACATTGCTATGCAAGTACCTGTAATAAATCATACAAAAAATAAATTAAGCTGTTACCCATAGGAAGAATCTTTTGTTTGAAGGATGAATAGTGACTAGTTGTTGTTTTGTTTGACTTTTCTGTGCTTTACTTTTTGATAATCATCCCCAAAAGGATATTTGAACAGCTACAGCAGAAAAGAAGAATTCCCATTAAAAATAAATGGTCAGAAGTGAAGAATACAGAATTCTGCCATGTTTTGCTCCTTTGGTAGCCAAGAGTGGGATATTAATATAACAATCTTGGCAGATGCACAAATATTAAAATAAACATTTGAACTGAAAATAAAATATCTACATTATATTGTCTACTGTGTTTATTTCACTCAAGAACAAAAGTTCCTAGATGAGCAATGCTAGAGTGTTTGAAGCATGAGACATAAAACATCAATGATATCAGGTACTATCTTTATAAACTTTCAAATGCTAATTGGATTTTTAATTGAGGTTTAGCCATGTACATCAATAATTAACTACAAGCTCTGATACAGACTTTGTATACTTTCTAATCTTTAAAAACTTTTTGAGCTTTAAACGGCATTAGTGGGGTATAAGGGATACTGCCAACAGCAATGATTAAACATAAAGCTCAAGCTAAACTCCAGGCAAACAGCTTAAAGTGGAACTAAACTGTATCTGAGCATCACAAACTGAAAATGCCATTTCATTTATTTGTAATATTCAAATCAAACTCATCCATCCATTGATGTCTCCATGGGTGTCCGCAGAACTTTTTCCAGGGGGGGCATAATTTCAAGGTCATCCATGCTCTGCCCCTTTTTGACAATGTCATAATTACATTATCACGGTCAGAGACTGCAGACGTAGTACAGGAGATGGTCAGAGACTGCAGACATGATCCAGGAGATGGTCAGAGACTGCAGACGTGATACAGGAGATGGTCAGAGACTGCAGACATGATACAGGAGATGGTCAGAAACTGCAGACATGGTACAGGAGAGAGTCAGAGACTGCAGACATGGTACAGGAGATGGTCAGAGACTGCGGACATAGTACAGGATACGGTCAGAGACTGCGGACATAGTACAGGAGATGGTCAGAGACTGCAAACATAGTACAGGATACGGTCAGAGACTGCGGACATGGAACAGGAGACAGTCAGAGACTGCATACATAGCACAGGAGACAGTCAGAGACTTCAGACATAGTATAGGAGACAGTCAGAGACTGCGGACATGGTACAGGAAACAGTCAGAGACTGCATACATGGCCCAAGAGACTGTCAGAAACTGCATACATGGCACAAGAGGATAAGGACCTAGTGGAGAACCCCTGATCTGATCCCCGATTCCAGGGGGGGGGCAATTGCCCTGCGGATGCCCATGGATGTCTCCATGCTTTATTTTGTTTAAAAAAATCTATATGAAAAACACCTCCTAGCATTTCTTGAGTATTTGCCATCTTGAGTAATGGCAGATGGTTCATGTAGCATTGACTTCCTGGAATCCATCTGCCCTTAGCTCAGGCATGCAGTCAGAAGGGTGTGCTTTTTCTGACAAAGCCCCTCCTCCTCTCCTCCTGATGAAAGAAAATAAAATGCCTACGAAGAATCCTGGGATGTATGGAAGCAACTGAAGAATTTTTTTTAAAAAAGTTAAATGTTTATGCTGATTGACAGCCAAAAACGGGTGCAATTTTCCCTACCAAAGGATTTGAATTCTGTACGTCCAATCCTAAAATGTTTACACAGCCCATGCACAGCTAACCTGGTGATCTGATTTTTTTTTACTGTACATAAGCAATACCACTAGATCACCTTCCTGCCTCCAGTCTGAGATTGGACAGTGAAGGAAAAGCAATAAACTGTCAGCATGATCTCTTGCTCTCTCCCCGTCAGTATCTTCCTTGTCAAGCAAGGATCATCTCTACCCCCTCCTATGCCCAAATACTGCTCAACAGAGAATTACAAGAGGCTGAAATCAAGACAAAATTCTGCTGTTTATACCAGTTCCAATTAAAATCTATGCATTTAAAAAAAACAAAAAAAAAAAAACGCAATTGCTGTGGATTTCGCTTGCCTAGAGTTCAGCTTTAACATGAACCTGTGCTTCACTTTGCCTCCGGGAGCAAGAAGAAGCCCTATGTAAGCTCCAAGTTAATCCTACTACAGTTTACACAGGACAAAAACTTTCTCCCCACCACCAGTACTACCAGCATACCAACTGGCAAATACTAGAAGTGCTAAATGGATAGGGTAGAACAGTGAAAGTGAATATACAGTTAGCTGCTGCAAGGGCTAGTAGTAAAATGAACCTGTTTCTTTGACCTGCATGGGCAAAGCTCAGATTTACTTAAAGTGGTTCTAAAGTCTAAATGTTTTTAACCTTAATACAGTATATTCTCTGCATCTCCCCATTACTTGTTTCCCCTCTCCCCCTATCCCTAAGTACTTACCTGGCACCTCTCACTGATCCGGTGCTGTCCTGGCTGTAACACCGCTCTTCTCACTTTCTGGTCCCACAGGACATTGAGGGCAGCAGGAGCCATTGGCTCCTGCTACTGTCAGTCAACCTCCTGTGAAGAGGGATTAGGGCATGGCTTACCGCCACTGTATGTGTCTATGGACACACACAGCCGGGATTGGGAGCATGCCCGCACCACATTTGCTGAGGGGGCATTTAGAAGAAGGAGCAGAGAATGCCGGCAGGGAACCAACAAGGAGAAAGTAAAGGAATACTCTGAGCAATTTTGTTGCATAGAGCAGGTAAGAATAACATCTTTTTTAATCACTTTCATAAGAGAATGTATTCAGCATGAAGAAAAAAAAATCATCATCAGTGTCAATGGTTCAAAAACTTTTTCTCTATGTAAAGTTTGTAATCCAATTCAGTAGCCTTGAAATAATAAATCCCAACCAGCAGAGAAACCAAGCTCAAACCTGCCATTTACATATGTGAAACCATATTGAGAGATTAAAGTGTTACTAAACCCAGGACTCTAAATTCACTATATTTGGTCTCCCACAGTACACAGAACATGGAAATGCAATCATTTTAGTAAATATAAACTGCTAAATACTTTTTCTCATCAGCAGTATATAGCAGTCTAGTGATTTATATCAGTGTCTGGCTGAGCACTGGTTAAAGCTAGGAGAAGTATTCATTTGCCTCTGAGTATGACTGTTCTATGAGGCTGCATGACCCCTGACTTTGTCTGGACAGTGCTGATTGACCCTGTACTGATCACATGCACCCTCAGGAAAAAAAAAAAAAAAAAACCTCTCTAGCAATACACACCAAACTGAGCATGTGCAGAATGGCTCTTAGGGCTCTGTACCATCAACAGATGGATTGGGGACAGTAAAAGAACAAGAGAATCAGAGAAGACTGAATTAAACAGCATTTTTACACAATGCAGAGGATTAACCAATAAGTAGTAGAACGTGCTTTACTGCAAATACAGACTGATTTTACGGTTGTGGGTTTAGTAACACTTTAATCCTGGACATGTGTCTGTGTAATCACTAATAAGTGCAAAATGACATTCTTTATGTATCTGCATATTTGATTATCAACCTCATAATAAATGTGGCCTACAATAAAAATAGCAAAAAAAAAAAAAAACGGTTCCAAATTTATAAAAATATAGTAACTATCAATGTGTGCGTAATTCCAGAACTGCTAAAAATGAATGAGGATGTGTATTCAAATGTAAGGTCTATGTCACATGAGTGATAATGCCGCCAGTGACAGCTTACAGCAACAGGATTGCTAAGCGACCTCTTACCTTCTCCTATGGTGTTGATTCCTTACTGAACAATACAGCCAGATGTCTACTCCTCCACTGTTTCCTCACCAGTGAGCAAGAGGCGATATGTTTAAGAATTCTTTAACAGTGGGGCATTTTTCAGGTGCTTTGGCGCTAAGAATAGCCCCTCTATAGTGCCTGAAAAATGCCTCTCCTGTCTCCCCAGTGTGAAAGCAGTGCGCTTGCAGGACAGGAAAAGAAAGTCCAGCAAGCAGCATCTTTGGGGCGGTGCGGGAGCGATGATATACACCGCTCCTCCACCGCCCCTGCAATTAAAATGAATGGGCGCTGATTTCAAAGAACCATAAAAACGCTTTGAAAGCAGCACTAAGTGGGCATTTTTAACCCCTTCTGGGGTGTTAAATGCACCCCAATAGCAGCACCACTATAACAGCGGTAAAACGCAGCTAAAACTAGCGGCGCTTTACCGATGCCGGCCCTGCTGCCCCAGTGTGAAAGTAGCCTTGCTAAAGGTGCCAGTTTCACCTTGATGGTTGACACCTTAGCGCACAGGTGTCAAACTGGCGGCCCTCCAGCTGTTGCGAAACTACAAGTCCCATGAGGCATTGCACAGATAACCATTACAAGCATGACTCCCGCAGGCAAAGGCATGATGGGACTTGTAGTTCCACAACAGCTGCAGGGCCGCCAGTTTGACACCCCTGCCTTAGCAGAATCATCCATGTAACTTGGCCATAAGTGTGATTTTTTTAAGAAGTAGTATTTTCTTGTATTTCAGTGTTAAAAATATTTTTAGCATTTGATGGCATCTATATCTATCACATAATAAAACTTCTTAAAAAATTGGTGATATTTTGGCATTAGAATATACTGTTTGGCACTTGTTACCAGGGAAGACAACATGTATTACATTTCACAAAAGCAGCAGATGTTTGTCCTCAAGCAAGTTATTTACATAAGTTTCTAG
>BLSH010151671.1:1022343-1036924 GCA_018402905.1 Glandirana rugosa | reverse complement strand
CCCCTCTTCCCCCCTTCCCCGGGTTGACTCATACAGACCTCGTATTTTTCTTGGTTACATTTACGTTAATCGAGTTTGGTTGGTTCCCGTATAAGTGTGGCAGGTTCACCCAGTGTCCCCGCCTGTCCCCTGTCCGATGTTCGGTCGATACTCACGATACGACATCTTACGTATGTGTTGTCAACGTCTCCCGTGAGCCAGGACCTCACCTCCCGACGGCGATCGTGGGTCCATAAACAAACACAGTTTTAACAAAGAGTGCAGATACCATCATGTTTGCGTCGAACTCTTCCAGTTTCACAGGTAACGACCAAGAGTTTGTGTCTGTCTGTAAATCTTTGAATAAGGATCCTTGCAACGGTTTATATTACCCCCCCCCCCCCCGCCGCCGCCCCTCCGCCCCCCTTCCTGTCCAAAATCTGTAAATAAATGCCTCTTGGCAACGTTCCTAGGAATAAGTTTCTAAATGTCTGTCTGTGTTTGAGAACCAGCAATGGACACTTTGACCTTCTCAAGCTGCGTTTGTACTACCATAGACGTGAGAAACAATTTTGACACAAACAAATACCTGGGTGCTAGCGGCAGCCCTCCACTCCAGGACCGAGTGCCCTCTGCAACTGTTGTGTATGCATTCTACAGCATAGCACTCATAGCTGGCTTGTAGCCTGTCCCCTGTCCGCCCCTGTGACCCACTTGGACGGTGTGAATATGCCCTTGGTTGGTTTGAGCTAATTGCATTTACATTGGTTCTTTTTATGCTCCAGACATACTCAGTTGGGCCCCTTCCCCCCTTCTCCCCACGCTTTTTCAGATGCAACCTTAGTGGCTACATTCCAAGGTAGCATTTTGGCCGTATAAATTTTGTTCCTGGTCGTTGCTCCTACAGACATATAATGGTTGAGCCAGCTTCAGGAGAAACTTTTTAATCATTGATGTTACCAATATACTCTGTTTTACAATTCTGCGTGAAGATTTATCTCCCTCCATTTCCAAGAGGGTCATATGGTGATACACTTGGTCTGCCTTGTTTAACCACTTCATTACTGGGCACTGGGCACCCCCCTCCTGCCCAGACCAATTTTCGGCTTTCAGCGCTGTCGCATTTTGAATGAGAATTGCGCGGTCGTGCGACGTTGAACCCAAACTAAATTTATATCATTTTTTTCCCACAAATAGAGCTTTCTTTTAGTGGTATTTGATCACCTCTGCGTCATTTCTGATCGCCGCTATAAACAAAGAGCGATGATTTTGAAAAAAAATATATTTTTTCCTTTTTGCTATAATAAATATAAAAAAAAAAAAAAAAAATATTTAACAGTTTTGGCCGATATATATTAGAGCTGCACGATTCTGGCCAAAATGGGAATCACGATTTTTTTGCTTAGAATCAAGATCACGATTCTCGCGGCGTAATATATTACATCTACAAAAAAATTGTGCTAACAGCACTGTTTAGTTTTTTGAAAGGGTAATTTTTCCAAAAAAATTGCGTTTAAAAGTCCGCTGCGCAAATACCGTGTGACATAAAATATTGCAACAACCACCATCTTATGCTCTGGGGTCTCTGCTAAAAAAAATATATAATATTTGGGGGTTCTAAGTCATTTTATAGCACAAAATAATGGATTTTTATTTGTAAACAGCAAATGTCAGGAAAGATTTAGTCTTTAAATGGTTAAACCAAACATCTTCTATACAAGGAGAGTTCATTCAGAGTTCATTTCTTTGAAGTAATTACTTTGTATCTCTTTTAGCGGCTTTTATCAATTGTGAATTCAGAACTTGGCTCTCTGCCCAGACTTGGAAGTCTCCCCTGAGACTCAGGTCGCTCCGACTTAGAAAAGACTTGAGGCGACTTGCATTGACATTACAGTCAAGTCGCGCTGAGTCGCCCCGCAAGTCGGACTCCATTAACTGCAATGAAAATCGCGGTAATGCCCAATGGAGATCGCAGGGGGGGGGGGGGGTGGATCGAGATCGTGATTTTAATACGATTAATCGTGCAGCTCTAATATATATTCTTCTACATATTTTGGTCAAAAAAATAGTTTTTATTTTTTTACTAGTAATGGCGGCGATCTGCGATTTTTATCGGGACTGCGATATTGGGGCGGACATGTCGGACATTTTTGACACTTTTTTGGGACCAATGACATTTATACAGCGATCAGAAATTTAAATGTCCACTGATTACTGTATAAATGTCATTGGCAGTGAAGGGGTTAACCTGCAGGGGGCAGAGAAGGGGTTAACTATGTTCCCTGGGTGTGTTCTAACTGTGGGGGGACGGGGCTGGTCGGGACATAACAGATCTAACTGATCCCAGTGACAGGGATCAGTAGATCTGGTATGTCCCCTTCAACAGAAAGGAGAACCGCCGTGTTTACATCGGCGGTTCCCCGTTCTGCAGGTCTGACAGGGGATCGCGGGTCTCGGGCGGACATCGAGTCCGCCCAACCCGCAGGCACGCCCACGCAGCGTGCACGCCGCCGGCTGTGAATGTGCACCGGGATCGCGCACATGGCCAGGACGTCCATGGACGTCCACCCGGCAATTCAGATCCGCGCTGGAGCCGTACTTTGGCTATAGCGTGGATCTGAACGGGTTAATAAGAGGGCCCCCCACATTACTCTGAACATCTCTTAAGAAGAGCTTATTGAGTTTTCTATCTCGAAACGCAGCGGATGTTTCACAGTCTTTTCTTTCCAACTTCAGGAGGCATACCAACATACCATATTATCTGCCCACTCTTTGTTTTGTCTTGTCTTGTACTGTCCTCGTGGCCTTAAGTTTTGTATACAAGTGTTCAGCATGTGCTTAATTTAGGCTCTTTTATCTGCATATTGTTGTAATGATAAATATCTGAATTTTTACAAATCCTGGTGTCTAAGTGTACCCTGTCCTTATATGCCTTAAAGTCCCCTTTTTTTGGACAGTTTTTTTCCTATTGCACACAGCATTGGCTCCCACTGCTGTCAATCAAACAGTAAGCCAATGAGGAGAGAGCGAGGGGTGGGGTCGAGCAGCGCTCTGTGTGTGAATGGACATTGTCCATTCACATGAGTGTGACTCAGGAGCGAGCCTACTTGAGTGCTCCCATAGCAAGATGCTTGCTATTGGGAGCACTTGGCAGGGGGGAGGAGCCAGGAACGCAGATGGGGGACCTCGAGAATAGGAGGATCGGGGATGCTCTATGTAAAACCATTGCACAAAGCAGGTAAGTATGTTTGTTATTTAAAAAAACTGCAAACTTTTAGAAACACTCTAATGTGATGGTCAGTGGGAAGAATGCTCCTTACATTTGTGGTCTTTGCGAATAATCCCCCCACAGAGAGCTAAAAAGATCATTGGTGTCTGTGGTTGTTCATCTGCCAGGCTTTGTTGGAAGGTAACATGGTTTAAATATCATATTTCTAGAGTTTCACTGCCTGGTTAGTACAGCCATCTGGCATAAGTTGGAATATACAAGTTGACCCAGCAGGGTATTTGAACTAATGAGTCATAAATGGGGATTCATCTCCTGAGAGGATGTGTTCGCAGCCCTCCTGATGTGAGGTATAGGGGTGGGAAAGCACCAGATAAGATCTTCTGGGGAGGTGCGAATTAAAATGTCCTGAGCAACAGAAGATCAAAGACCAGCTGTAACTGGAGATTTGACCTGGGGTCAAATAGCAGTGATTCATGAACAAATGCTGCCCCTAGTGGTCGCTACAGTATACTCACTAGTGGATACAACAGCATGCTTCCTTGACAGGAGAAAAAAGACTGCCTCTTATCGTTTCTCATTTGTCAGAATTCTAGATAGGCTGGCATTGGGCGTTTGTGTGGGTGATGTTTGAATAGACTTTAAAAGTGTTTGCGAGAGAGAAAAACAGTCTCTTAACCCATCGAGCCAGCTGAAGATACACAACACAGAGGACGACGTTACGTAAAGTATTATATGTATAGTCTTTGTTTTATGTGATCTGTAATATTTTCTTTTTAGTGTTTTTATGTTAGCATTCCTACTTTCTTGGGAAAAAAATGTGACCCTTGCTTATTTACTTGCTTATTTACAGTGTGTTTATTTTTTATAGCTAACATTATTGTACCATCATCATTCATTTTATCCGAATTTTGATAGGCTAATTATAGGAATAGACAAATTAATACATATTTATAATGAATAAGGGGAATCCATAACCACCCTACTATTTTTATTTCATTTGGCACCCCAGAAGAAGGAGTGTGGAAAGAAATTATACACAGAATCCAAACCCTAATATATTTTTGTATTGATTTCCTATAAGCTAAGGGGTTCTCAACTCTACAAGAGACCCAGAACTGAAAGCATATCTCTACTGTGGACAAGATTCGCGCTGGTTCGTGAATTCTGAAGCCCTGCTTGAGTGGTCCTGAAAGTTCTGTGGAATACTACATCAGTTAGCAGACGTGCAGATCTGGTTAGTATAATGTTTTAGAAATTTGGCTGGCATATGTGTATTTGTTAAAGTTTATTGTATTGTTTATGCAAATGGTTTTAGGCCTGTTAGCTGTTCGGTTGAGCAAATTTGAAGGGCTGATCATCCTTGGTTAACTGATGTTCCCTGTAGATTTATAGGATAAACCATACATCTTTGAGGAGAAAGTGGGAGAAATAGATTAAATTTCATATTTTTTGTTTCCACGTAAAAGTGGAATAGCTTTTTGCTCTAATAGAGTATCAATCTGGTCTACAATCTGAGATAAGAGGGCTAATATCAGTAGCAGTAATGAGAACGTAGGGCACTGATTTAATGGTGTAATTTTCCATTGTAGGACTGTAAGTCCCAGCTCAGCTTTTGAACAGCTGTGTGTGTGTGTGTGTATGCCTTGTGTCTTATGTCTGCAACTGTGTGCAGACTGGTCAGAGGAGTGTCAGTGTGAACATAATTAGCATATCAATGGAGGTCATTGAAGATTTTCTTAGGAGACATGCCTGTGTCAGTTTTAACAGTTCCAGAGAAAATGCATTGATTCACCAATTTAATGATTTATTATAACAGTGTGAGGTGCAAAACGAGAATTTGAAATATAAGCCGTCATCTAAGAAAGGCAAGAAAGCAAGAATGGGGAATGTGGTATGCATGCTATTAAGAATGAAACAGATTGCGGAACACAAAGAGATGCAATGGTGTAAGGAACAAACACAGTTAATAGATCAGATAGAAAGCGATTGTAAAAACATATTAGCGATAGCTGCAAAAGCAGATGCAAATCAAAAAAGATCAGATTGAACAATTGGTGACTGAGAAGTGTGTATTGGAACAGAAAATGGGTGAATTGGAAGAAACGTGAAAGCTGTAATGCCTATTTAAATCAAAGCGAGGCTGAGAATGAGCGTATTATGACACTGCTTACGAAGAAGCTACATGAAGCTCAGGCAGCCATAACGGAGTTATCCTCCAAACATGCAAAGGGCTGAGCAGTCTCAATGTTCAGCACAGATAGAGGCTCTAGAACAGTTAGGGGAACCTGATGCTCTCGTTACTGCAAGTGATGTTGCTTTGGTTGGAAACAATGTTGGTAATGTGGAGGAGTAGTATTTAGACAATAAAGCTGTAACTGCTCTTGAAATTGATTCAGGAGCAGAAATGGAAAACGGGCCTGATATTTTCGAGAGCAGTAGCAATGTGACAGTGGAGACTTCTGATGAGTCTGTTGCTAATGACTACTCCTCAGACAGTGAAAGTAGAAGGTCTGTTGATTCCAATCATAGTAATGTTAGGCAGCAATGTGAGTCTACATTGCCATATGCTCATAGACAGGCCTATGCAGGGAGACCAGTTCTCATGTGCTTTGTCTGTAAAAAGTGTGGTCACAATGCAAGATATTGTTTGGTTTCTAATAATAATAATATGCAAAGAAAATCTCAGTACCCTAAAACTACACCAAGGCGTTATGAAGTTTACTCTGCCAGATGGGGTAGCAATCCAAGACATAGAGGCCATTGTCATCAAACCTGTGTCACCTTTAAAACCCAAATGCTGAGACTACAAACTGAAAATAGTCAGTTAAGGCAGGAAAGGCATCTGTATATGGATCAGCTGAATAGACCCCAAATTGAGGTAGCCGCATGTTCATTAAAGTATAGCACTGGGGGAAATAAATAGTTTGTTAGCAGCCCTTAGTGAGTTCCATTGATGGCAAGAATTTTCTGGTTAATGTTTCTTTCCTATGAATAAGGTTTAGATGCGAGTCTTTTGATTTGGCCTTAATTTTTGGAATATTATGGAGGACCTTGATTAATTTGTAGTATTTTTAAGGGTAAGCCTCTAGAATTTATTTTTTTTTCCTTTTCTTATTTGTTTTTTCTCTTACTTTTTTTTCTTCCTTGTCTTCTTTTTGTTATTGATTTTATTTTTATATTTTTTTATTCATTTATTTTTTTTGTTCAGGTGGAAAAATTCCAAATGGTTAGGTTTAGTCCACATGAAAGGGGGGGGGGGGGGGGTAATTGACTAGGCCACAAATTAGCAGCTGAATGCATTTTGTTGAAGACAGGAGTTGGTAGTAAGCCATATTAGCTGCTGGAGTGTTGCAGGTTTTTTTGCTTTTACTTTCATTCTGGGGAAAAAAATGTCTAAAGTGTTTAGGTTTTGTCCACCTGAAAGGGGAGTTAATGCATAGGTCTTAAGAAACAGATAAATGCATTTTCTTTTTGGTGTTTAAAATAAGAATTTTGAGAAGCAACTTTCACGCTCATTTTTTGCTCTTATCATGGAAATCCATTTTAGAGTGGGTTCACCCTAAATAAATCATGGTTGTTTTAATAGTTTGTTCAGTCGCAGAAGCCAGGAAAACTAAGTTCCTGGGTTCCAAGGGAGGTTCTGTAGGAAAAATGCAAGTGAATAGATATTGCGTATAAGAATTTTATTCTGCTCTTGCTTTTCATTTCCAGAGTTCTGGTGGAGCAAGAGATTGGAGAGGTCTCTGGAAAATGGATGAAAGATGTTCACCTGGTTGGCAGGTTGTCTGTGCCATGCCACATCACAAATTTGTTCTGATAAACATTCAAGGGGCAAACAAAAGATTCAGATTAATACTTGCAATATGAGGTTTCTTTTCCTCATGGACAATTTAGTGTTAATGCTGCCTCTGAAAGACTTTGCCCATCAACAAGACTTGTGGAACATTTTGCCGGAATCTCTCCCGACGTTTATGAATTTAAACAAACTGTGATTACAAATGCAATGGGCTGAAGGCTAGGGAAGGATATAACATATCCAATCTTTCAGAACAAGAAATGTAAAATATGTTTTTTTTTGGTGAGGAATTGAGAGTAAGGAAATAGGTTTTTAATGTGTGACATGTATTGGAACAACTGAATTAATATGGTGCTGGTACCCAGGAGGCTGACACTTATGCATGGTAAGGTGTCTGATGGCCAGACTAGAGAGCGCCAGGTGATACATCAATGGGGTGAACATTTCCTTGTGGGGTGGTGTCTTCATTTTAGCAGTTCTATCGAGAGGGTATCAGTTACAGGACATGTGGAACACCATAGATGGAAAAAGGGAGATACCCCTGGTTGATGTCTCACCTGAGCAGGTGATGCCAATGTCTACTCATAAAAACATGCTCGTTGGACAAAGGGGAATGACTCCAAATAGTTCTAAGCTCTTCCCAAGTGCTGGCTAAAAGGGTACAGTATGCCTTCACCACATGGCACTTTAATGTCTCACTGTGGTTGATAAAAACCTATTACCCTATATATACTAAATACACACTGAATCAAATGCGGTCATTATACCAGTAGCCTGCTCCCAGAGATGTACAGACACGGAGTAAGGTTCATTTCTGAGGAACAACCAAAAGAGGAGGGATGTATTCAGCACTATATTGGGGGGAATAGGAGCAGGGATGGATGTTATTAATGAAGTGGATCTCAGTATACTGAGGAAAAAACTCTCAGCCATAGCCTCAGACAGTAAGCGGGGCTTTGTTACTCAGAGAGAGATTAATGACATCCTTAATAACATTCAACAAAGTGATATAAATACCCAGGTTAAAGTGGCTCACTATTTTATCTACCATTTTAAGAGGATGGTAGAGTGTGTGGTGGTACAAGGCAAGAATGCGTCATTGGCTCTGGCATGCATGCAGAGGCAGGCGGAATTATCAACCAACATGAAGCTGCAGTCTTTGTATGAAGGACAGTGACCTTATGAGTTAGCTTCACAGCTCAGTAAGATTTCGTCAAAACACATCGCTTGCACTAATTCAAAGTGGTGGTCTAATGCCTGGATGTTCTTTAGGCACAGGGATGGAATTTGGGAGTTTTCTCATTGTTTCAGGTTTAAACATGTTTGATCCGACATTTATATAGGAAGGTCTTGTATTTATCTATGCAAGTTGAGGGACGCATTACCCAAGTAAATGTATTAAAACACACATATATATATATACACACACTCACACAGACTTTGATATGCTTTTACTTTCACCTTTGTTTGTGAGTATATATAAGTTTCCTTTTGGTTTTAATAAATTTACTTGGGTAATGCGCAAGGCTGGTGCGCCCTCTTTTTATTTTCCTACAGTGTTCCTTTGGGTGTCCCCTGGCCCTTGGAGGGCAGCAAGGCCTGTGCTTCCTTTGTGATCTACCAGTCCCATGCCACTCATATTGCCATTGCAGCACTTCTGAGCGAAGGAGATTTTGCTTTTGACTGTGAACCTCTGGAGGAACCCTAGAGTTCCCCAGAACCTTGATTGAGAAACCCTGCTTTAAAGGAAAAGAAAACTTTGGATACTTTCGCCCCCATCTCCCGGCCCCACAAAGATCTATGGGGTTCTACTGTGCATGTACAAGCTTCCAGCCATCGGTAAACATTATTGCAGACTGGGTAACTACTAGAATAGGTACTGTAAGTATGCAGCTGCAGAGGGTAGATTAAATCAGCTAAGTGGAAGGAGGGCAAACAAGGTAGGGAAACTTTGACAGTTTTTCCTTACCCTTTAAAAAAAAAAAAAATCTTTTTAGATGTCAATCAGTGAACTATTGCTGTTACATACAATAATGAGAAGTTTTCTGTAGTTTTCTTCAGCAATACTCAAATACATATATTTGTAAGCAGGGAAAAAAACTATACTGAAATGATTTCTCTTGATGACTGAGAGCCTTTTCATGCAACTGACAAGAGGTAGCTCAATAAGTACAATGCAGCTGCTCCCATGTGCCAAAAATACAAACATCATCAAAGTTTTACATTGTGGCTTCTATCTCATCCATGCTGTAGTGCACGGACAAGAGAAGACTAAAATAGCAATAGCACACCAAATGTCTTGTGTTTCTGAACACCATGTATTGAGCAAACGGCATTAACGCCCTGGAGCAGGCTGGGTACAAATCTACTTAGTCTCATCTCCGACCACACTTCTGTGATACATGTCCATGCTTGACATACTGAGCCCAGGCTTCTGACATATACTCTAGAATTATATGTCATGTCAACAACAGAAGCAAGATAGATATAATGCAAAAGAAAAATTCCTAGCTTTAATTCAGATACAGTGGTTAGCTTACCTAAGCAATAGGACAATGCTATATAAAGCAGTTATAAAATAAAACAAGTAACTCAAGTTCTAAAAATAAACATTTGGCATTTTCCTGCATACCAATTATTGTCCTCTAATCTTTTTCATTTGTCTCCCTATAGCTCCTAGAAGGTGGTTTTAAAGTCCACCTGCGAGGAAAGGAAACCCCTCCCCTTTTGCAGTGAGTCTGCCCCCGCACTGCAAGGGTGTAATGCTCATTTAGGTCTTGGAGGCCAGAAAAAGCAATTTTACTTGCCTGATCCTTCGCTCCCTTGGCAGCTGCCACTTTCCTTGACTCCCCTATTCTCCGCCATTCTCATAACCAATGCAGGCTTATGGGCACTTATATTCTGCTAAAGTTTATCTCTACCCACTCTCCCAATGGTCCCCAATTAACTGTGACCCTTGGACGGAGTAGTGTGCCGCTCAGGCTCAGATGGTTCGGGGAGTGGTGTAGGAGATAAAAGCATTCGCTGCTGCGGGAGTGCTGGCGGGGGAGGGGAGCTCGTCCTATTTCCTGTGGTAGCTGGATAGAGAGGGGAGATAAGCCAAGATGCCGCACATCCACGTGTATGTTCAGTGGTAACACATCTTCCTTTTTAGTTCCAATATATCTCATCCCCTGGTTAGCACTCACATTTTCCATTCACTCTTCTTCAAGCTACATGTACCAATGTCCTTCATCACCACCACCCCTTCATACACCTTACCATGTTATTTTCATCCATACAGACCTTTCTCGCTCTCCATTGTCATTCATATATCATACTTACTTCTCCCTTATGTTTCTCATGTTTTCTTATTGGTTTCCTTTTCTCACTCCCTCCCTCCACATCAGTCTTCACCATCCATCACACACATCTGCCAGTTCTCATTAGTGACTGCCGATGATGTACATATACTCCCCCACGCACATGGGTTCTCCACCCCCCCATGATTAAAGCGTTTAACCCAAAAAAAAAAAAAGGATCCTGTTCCCTTAAAGCATTATATACAGCACATTGGTTGTGCTGTGTATTTTGGCCCCCTGTATCACCTGAAATACATGGCTGATGCTGCCAGTTTCTACCCTCTCCTCTGTACTCTGACCACGATATATCAGGGCTGCTGAGCCCTGACATCGTTGTCAATGTATGTACCTCGGTCATGTGTCTCCCTCTGTCCTCCTCTTTCCTCCTCGACCTGCCTGTCAGCCCTATGGCCGCTCTGCTCCTCTCCCCCCTGCTTCAAAACAAAGTGATCTTTATACCATCCCCTCTGTCACATAAAAAGCCACAGCCTGGGCTTCCTCCAAGCCACACCCCCACCGCATTTCGCTCTGCCCCTCGGAGCTTAAAGTGGTTGCCAAGCCTCTAACTGATCATATCATCCCCTCTGTCACATAAAAAGCGGTGTACTAGTGCCTGTGCTTTATAAAAAAAAAAATTTAAAAAAAAGCAGATTTCTTCCCGTTTTAACAGTGTCTTCCAGCAATCTCATGACTTCAGACTCTCTGCTCCTCTCCTCCCTGGCTGATGTGAGTAGGGGAATCTCAGCTCCACCTGCTGGAGATATCAGACTGGGAGAGCTGAGAGCCTTGAGTCATGTGATCTCTGGAAGACACTGTTAAAAACAGGTAGAAATCTTTTTTTTTATATATAGCACAGGCACTAGGACACAGCTTTTCATGTGGCAGAGGGGACGATATAATGATCAGTTAGAGGCTTAACAACCACTTTAAGCTCCGAAGAGCAGAGCGAAACAAGGTAGGGGTGTGGCCTGGAGGGAGCCCAGGCTGAGGTTGTCATTTTACCACTGAACATACACGTGGATGTGCGGCATCAGGGATTTTCTCCTCTCAATATCCAGTCCCCAATTACGTACTGCTCTCACTCCTCAGGAACAGCTCTCACAATCTGTCAACAATCAGCTTGCTCTCTGCTTTCCTAACCCCCTGCCATCATCTTTTAATCGTCTCACTCTCTTCCACCTGCCCAAGATCATATCCTATTTCTGACTATTTTTGCCTGTAAGCCTCGGTTCACACTGATCCGATCTGAGAGATTGGATGTGATTCGCACTGCAGTGTGAGTCACATGCGATCTCTCTGTGAATCGATCTCAGCCATAGAGATGGTATGGCTGAGATTGCATCGCAATCGGATCAAACTCGCACAGGACCCTTTTTGTTCGCAGGGTCAGAATCGGATCGCATGGTGCTTCAAACCATGCGATCCGATTCCTGTGCAAGTTTGCAGATCGCAATGCGGTATGCAAACTGAAAAGGGGGCGTTGTTAGCAATGTACTGACACCTCCCTTCAGTTCGCATAGGGCAGTGGATTCGCAGGGTTCCCGCATCGCTGCAGTGTGAACCGAGGCTAACTCCATGAGAATGCAGCAGCTGTATGAACACAGCTGCAGGTCCTAATTTGTCAGGTGTGTAGGTGCAGATTAGTGGCCCCGAATGCATACGGTCTGTGCTTGGAGGCGTACACCTGCACCCACACACCTGTCAAATTACGACCTGCTGCTACATCCCCATATCGTAACATAGGCTGCCTGCACACAGCAATAGCCACATAAAAAAAAAAAAAAGACACTGATTCACACTGTACAGGCCACAGCACATATGTGAACGAGCATGAGGAGGACATGGAATGGGGTAGATGGGACTGGAAGAGGACATAGGATGGAGGAGATGGGATTGAAAGAGGAAGAGATGTGACTAGAGGAGGAGGTGATGGAACTAGAGGAGGAAGAGGACACGGAATGTAGGATATATTAAGTTGTAAGAGTGGTCTCTGACACAGGGAAACCAGAGTTGCTGGATCAAAAACAGGATAGGTGAAAGAAGGTGGGGGGGCACTTTTTAAGAATAGTTATACTTCACCTTATCTTCCACTTCAAGTTAAGTCACAAATTACTTTAGTCTTAAATTAACTTCTCCCTTAACCACTTCAGCCCCGGGAGGATTTACCCCCTTCCTGACCAGAGCACTTTTTGGGATTCGGCACTGCGCCGCTTTAACTGACAACTGCACGGTGGTGCAACGTTGTACCCAAACCAAATTGATGTCATTTTTTTCCCACAAATAAAGCTTTCTTTTGGTGGTATTTGATCACCTCTGCGGTTTTTATTTTTTGCGTTATAAACAAAAAAGCAACAATTTTGAAATAACATTTATTTTTACTTTTTGCTATAATAAATATCCAAAAAATAAATAAATAAAATAAAAAAATATTCATCAGTTAAGGCTAATATATATTTTTCCACATATTTTTGGTAAAAAAAAAAGAAACAATTTGCAATCGGCGTATATTGATTGGTTTGCGCAAAAGTTATCGCACCTACAAACTATGCGAGAGCGCGCTGCCAGTGGCTGTGAGTGCGCACGGGGAGGGCGCAAAGGGGCAGACTTCCATGGACATCCCCCTGGCAATTCAGGTCTGCGCTGTAGCCATCTGTCAGCTATAGCGTGGATCTGTAGTGGTTAAGGTTTGTACACATGGGCATATTTTTATATAAGAAAGGCTTTATAGTCATGTCAATGAAAATACCAAAGCAGTTTAATACGACCTAGAAAAAGTCATTTTTAGCAGGGACCCTGACACTGGAAAGTTATTTCAAGGGTTCCTCCATATTGAAAAAGTTGAGAAAGGCTGACCTAGAAAGTGGTCATAAGCAGGTCAGAAAGGAGGTCTCATTTGCCTGTCTACACCAGCCTTGAAAGCTATTCTTTGCCCTACTGAGAAACATATGCTCATTTTTTTGTTTTCTACCCCGATGCTCTTTTTGACTGCCAAGAGTAAAGTAAATATTTAGTACCCATTAAAAACCTAGGTTTGGATGAGCATGCGACTCATTTCGTGTAAAATTACTGGTGCATGATGATCAGGCAAACGCCGTCACACAGTGGTGGGGAAAGTGTTCAAAATATGTAAATACCTGAACAAATGTAGCTTCATACCTAATGCCACCATTGCTTCCTGTCCACAGTTTTGTGCAGTCTTTACAGCATTACCAACCTAGTTCCCTCTGTTGAGTTGTTGACTACGTGGTTTCTCATTTGACTCCAGTGTCTTCCTGGTGCAACCCCGACATATGCCCTCCTGCCACCTGGTGCCTTGCTTGCGGGACACAGGTGCAATAGGGGCTGCAAATGCTGTGTCTGACAGGAGCATGCACAGCAAGGGCCACTGCTTTACAAAGGGCAATTATCTATGTATTTATTTTTTACAGTTACTTGTATAGCGCCGTCTAGTAACAAAGCACTTTACATATTTATCATACATGCACATCAGTCCCTGCCCTCAAGGAGCTTACAATCTAAGGCCGGCCATACACGGTCCTGCTGAATCGGACTAGATTCGAACCATTAACCACTTCAGCCCCGGAAGGATTTGCCCCCTTCCTGATCAGGCCATTTCTCGCGATTCTGCACTGCATCAATTTGAATGACAATTGCGCGGTCATGCGACGTCGTACCCAAAAAAAAATTGGCGTCCTTTTTCCCCACAAATAGAGCTTTCTTTTGGTGGTATTTGAGCACATCTGCGGTTTTTATTTTTTGCGCTATAAACAAACAAAAAGTGACCATTTTGAAAACAAAACATTTTTTTTTACTGTTATAATACATTTCCAAAAAAAATTTATAAAAAAAATAATTTATTCATTAGTTTAGGCCAATATGTTTTTTCTACATATTTTTGATTAAAAAAAAAAAGAAAAAAATCGCAATAGGCGTATATTGATTGGTTTGCACAATAGGTATCGCATCTACAAAGTACGAAATAGATTTATGGACTTTTATTTTATTTTTTGTTACTGGTAATGGCCACGATCTGCGATTTTTAGCGGGACTGCGACATTGCAGCAGACAAATCAAGCCCCAAATTACACTTTTTGAGGACCAGTAACATTATTACTTTGATCAGTGCTATAAATATGCATTGATCAATGTAAAAATGAAACTGGTAGGAAAGGGGTTAACACTAGGGGGCGATCAAGGGGTTAACAGGATGGTCAAAGTAAAAATGTAACTAGTTAC
>BLSH010151671.1:990903-1002760 GCA_018402905.1 Glandirana rugosa | reverse complement strand
ATTGATTTAATAAGTAACCGACAATTAGACATATAATTTTTTTTTATGGAACATAGTACATGACTTCGCGTGAGGATAGGTTAAGAATAGTTTACAGAACACGTACTTGTCCTTTCGGATTACCGTATTTAATCCTACGATGTTCCTTAATGAAACAAAAATAACCCATATCCTGCAAACGACAATGGTAAATTGCTACCGAACTCAAACGAAAAAATTGAGACAAGAACTTTTACTCGGACAAACCACCAGGGTTTCGTGACGTTTAAAATATAGTTCCTGAATTTGAACGACGACGTACGAACAAAAGGTGAAATTGGTTAGTTCGAGGTTCGTGACAAAATTTTACCTCTTATCTTTCAGACAAACAGCTATTCTCCATTTTAAAACAGTGCTTGGAGCTTGATTGGTTAAAGTGGAAAACAAGCATGCAGCAGCAAGTTTAAGTCCTTGATATAAAATTTGCAGTGCTTTGGGACCACCAAACAGGCTCATTTTCAAGAACAGAGTTAAAAAAGCAAACTCAAGCCATCGTTAAATGGTAACAGCAAACGTCCTATACCCAATAAAAACAAAGTAATTCCTTGTAGCATCCTAATTTATGCCATTAGGCTTTCCTGTTCATGCACAAGACATTTGATAAGAATTGGATAGGAGTGCGCTTCAGTACATGATACAAGGTATTTTTTTTTAATATACAGATTAACAGCCAATGAATAATTTAGTTAAAGCCACGGTACCTTCAAAATCTTGCAGAAAAAGATACAGCAACTAAGAAAAGTAATTACGAAAAGTTTTTGTATATTTCAAAAACAGTACAGAGAATAGAAGCTCAGAAAAACTGAAAATGTAAAATTCCTATGCACCACTACTGCCCCCTAGTGGAAGCGGAATGTCTATGCACAATCCTGTCTACCCACTTAATGAACAAACTAAACATGAAAGTTAATTCCCTCTGCACTTCCTGAACATTTGTTTTACTTGAAACAAACATAAACTGTTCAAACCACAAGAGAGCACACTGCACACTTTAAAAACACCACAACCATATTTTACTTACAATGAAACCCGAATATATTAAGAAGTTATCCCGTTAAACATACAGTTTATGTACTGAAAATAAATATGGAAGGAGTCTTAATTTAAATAAAAGTGACATTGTTATAGAAATACAACCAAGCGTTTAGTAACACAATTAAAGTTAAATATTATAAAGATGGGAAATGTTAAAAGGTGGCCCATGTTTTTTGAATCTGCAGTGTTTGTATGTATTTTATATATATATGCAGTGAATAGCTTGTTGCAGCACCTACAGGTGCCCTTAACAACCAGAAATTCATTGTATATATGTTGTGTTTTAAAATCGCACCACACTGAAAACGTTTGACCTCTGTCATTGCCAACAAAGGGTATTTGGTTATTGACCAAATACTTAATACCATAATTTGCAAATAAATTCTTTAGAAATCAGACAATGTGATTTTCTGGATTTTTTTTCTCATTCTGTCTCTCATATTTGAAGTGTACCTATGATGAAAATTACAGGCCTCTCTCATCTTTTTAAGTGGGAGAACTTGCACAATTGGTGGCTGACTAAATACATTTTTGCCCCACTGTATGTACATGGAGTACATGGAGAGGCAGGACTTTGGTTAATATCTTTAAGGCTTCATACACACGGTGAATTAAAATACTCCGATCTATTTTCCATCCATCTGGCGGATCGAAACGGGTGAAAACTGATCCGCTTGTCCGTTTTCATGTGTTTCGAACCGCCAGATGGATGGAAAATAGATCGGAGTATTTTAATTCACCGTGTGTATGAAGCCTTAAAGATGTTAACCATTGTATGCCACAGGATAATCAAATTTTATCCACGTAACCTGTCAGTGGTCATAACGTTATGGCTGATCGGTGTGTCATAGAGGAGAGCGGGGCTCTGACAGGTCCGTCTCTGCATAATGAGCGGAGAAAGAGCTGTCATCTGCCGGCTCAGTGGGTATCAACGGATGTGAAAACGGACTCCGCTAGTGTAAAAGGACCCTTAAAGTGTATGTAAACCCTGAGGCCCCTTTCACACTCAGGTGCTTTCGCGCATAAAAAAAAGTGCCTGAAAAGCTCAGGAAAACCTATTTCCATTAAAATCAATGAATGCTATCACACTGGAACGGTGCTCTGGCGGGGCAGTATAAAAAACCCTGCAAGCAGCATCTTTGGAGCATGTTTGGAGTGCTACAAAAAGCGCCTCAAAAACTTCCCTCTCCATTGAAATAAATGGAAAGCACCACAAAAGTGTCTCTAAAGCTCTTCAAAAGTGCTCGAAAAGTTCCTCAAAAGCGCTGTTTAACTGGCAGTTTGGAAGAACCTCAATGTGAAAGTACCCTAAGACCCCTTTCACATTGAGGAGTTTTTGAGGCGCTTTTGCGCTAAAAAATAGTACCTGTAAAGTGCCTGAAAAACTCATCCCAATGCACCCCAGTGTGAAAGCCTGAGTGCTTTCACACTGGGACGGTGCTCTTGCAGAGCGTTAGGAAAATCCCTGCAAGCAGCATCTTTGGGGCGGTGCGGTGAGCGGTGATACACCGTTCCTCCACCGCCCCTGCCAATGAAATCAATGGGCAGCGCTTCTGAAGCGCCACGCACAGGCACTCTTCACCCCTTGTGGGGGGGTTAAAATCCACACGCTCCCACCTACATAGCAGCACCATTATAACAGTGGAAAAGCACCTCTTCCGCCACCCCCCCAGTGTGAAAGTACCCAAACAACAAACTTCGGTTTGCTCCCTTGTTGTCATTTTAATAAAGAATAGGAAGCATTTTGTTATATCCGATAAGTGCAAAACAATGCCATCTAAACATGTCAGAAATTCAGAGCTGTCCTGCACACACCTCAAAGAGAGGAATTAGCCCTCCTAGATGTTATATTGGGACTACAGAATGATTACCGATTATGTTGCGAAGATACGAGAGTGGGTGGATCTGAGTATCTAGCAAAAGCAAACTGGGTAGGGCTGACACCACTCAGTCCCTAAAAAACCTTAAGTTTTCAGCCCACAATAGGACTTAGGAGAAGAGTGCATTTCTGGATGATCAACAGTTCTGCAGTTAATTTGTAAAGGTATCCCATAGTGAGGTAATATTGGGGATACCATTACTGATGTATCCTTCAGAAAATGATAGTTGCCCAGCTGTCATTGCGATTCAGAGTCTTTAAAACTTTTAGAGTCTTGGACCTGGAACAAGTGTGCTGATTAGGAGTTTTGGCTTAAATTTGATTTTACTTGCGTCATGCTTGTTCTGGATCAGTGACTCAGAAACTTTCAAAGCCAGATAACCAGGCCTTTAGCATTTTCAAAAAACAGGTAAGCAATAGTATGTTCATATGACTTCCACTACACGTTCCCTTTAACTCACTGACAAAAACGGGTTAGAGATGGTACAGCTTACTTGTATGTTACAATAAGACTGAAGGATCTGATTTTGTCAGAAGGGAATTCAGCAACATCATCTATTATCGTCTTATGTATTTCTTTTACAACCGGGTTTTTTGCAGGACAACCCCTCTTCCTCCTTTTCCACTGCATCAGTTTTAATACATGAGCTTTACTCTATAAACCCTCCTAGGTGTATATGACCTTAAATGATTTCTTCAAGGCATTCACTTACATATTTTGGGTCAGCTGTTGATGCCGGAGGCTCCAATTGTATGGTGACCGGGCCATCATTCTGTATGTTCACTTGCATGTATGCTCCAAACTTGCCATCTAGAAGAGAGCACAGCAACATTTACTGCAGGAAAATTACAATTACAAAGCAGGTAACTAGAGCTGCAGGATTTTGGCAAAAGGGAGAATCACAATTTTTTTGGTTAGAATAAAGATCACGATTCTCTCACGATTCTCGCGGCGTAACATCATCTTACACATACAAAAAATTGGGCTAACAGCACTGTAGTTTTTTTTTTTTGAAAGTGTCATTTTTCCCAAAAAATTGCATTTGAAAGACCACTGTGCAAACACCGTGTAACATAAAATATTGCAACAACCGCCATTTTATTCTCTAGGGTCTCTGCTAAACACACACATATATATATATATAATGTTTGGGGGTTTTAAGTCATTTTCTAGCAGAAAATACTGGATTTTTACTTGTAAGCAACAAATGTCAGAAAATATTTAGTCTTTAAATGGTTAAACTAAACTCTTCTATACACAGGAGTAAATTCCTTTAATAACTAGAAACATTGTATATCTTTGCTTCTTTATCAGCAATGATCTCAGACTTGGCAGTCTGCCCAGATAGGAGAGACTCAAGTCGCTCCAACTTAGAAAAAGGTTCCTGGGGAGACTTCAGGCGACTTGTATTGACTTCTATTACAGTCAAGTGGCACTGAGTCACCCCGCAAGTCGGACTCCATTAACTGCACTGAAAATCCAGGTAATATGTGATGAGATCGTAAGGGGGGGAGGGGTTTGTGAATCGAGATTGCGGTTTTATTACGATTAATCGTGCAGCTCTACAGGTAACCAAAACTTGGCTTTTGGTTTAAATGTTCTCAGAAAACAAAAACTCAAATATATTTCAGCCTGTCAACAGTTCTGAGACACAGTAGCTGTATTAATTTCCTCTTCAGTCCTCTTTTACTTTATTTTCATCTGGTGATCCTGGCAGTAAAACCTTCATATCCCAGGGTAGCAACATTCAATCACTGTGCTGTAAGGAGGTGCAGTGTTGTCAGCCTAGCGTGGGACTAGAGAACACCTTCCTCTCTACTCATCACCATAAAATAGGGGGGCGGTGTTTGATGGAGAAATGTCATATTTCCTTATTAAATTGGTCTCACAGTATCGAAGAAGCCTCCAATATCCTGGTTACCTTAGCTGACTTCATACCAAAAGGAATGTCATTACAAACTGACCAAGTCTTTAAAAGGTCATGTTGCTTGTAAGGGGAGTTGGTCATTTCCTTACATACAAGTCCTGTATATAACATAGCTAAAAAATCTTAGAATATTCAGTCTCATCTCCAGAGCTGTATTAAGCATGTGTCTGGTCAGATCATCTGTTCCACGCTGCGCAAGCGGGCAGGGCTCCATGGTGAAAAGGCATCTTTAGTTAAGTATGCTTGTCATATTTTCCAATATTGTTACATTTGTTATCTGTATCTGTCGTTACGTAATTAAATGTTATACTTCTGTATTTGTGTGATCTCTCTTTGCACGTCTCAATACAACCCCAAAAACGTAAACTATCATGTATCCTTTATAAAACAGTGTTTAATAGTTCACAGAAGACATTTGAGAAGTTTGATAAAATGATTTAAGATTTCAGCTCAGTGCAAAGGCAGTTACAAAGTCAGCATTCCTGAAAACATAAACCTGTATTATTCAGTACTTGCAGAAAATGTATGGAATTTAAAAAAAAAAACTAATGTGGCCATCACATCTTGTAAGATGTAGTATATTACATTTTTTTTCTTGAGTTTAGATATGCATTACGCAATTCTTAACATTACAATCTGATTGTGAGGGCCTACCTGAACATTCTATACAATTATGCCTAACCAGACAAGTCTTTGTGTTGGATAGATGTTGGTAGGTTACCATTAAACAAGTATTGTGGGCAGCACAGTTGCTTAGTGGTTAGCACTTCTGCCTTGCAGCACTGGGATCCCTGCCAGGAAAGTACCTGCATGATGTTTGCATGTTCTCCCTATGCCTTCGTGGGTTTTCTCTGGGCACTCCAGTTTCCTCCCACACTCCAAAGACACACTGGTAGGTTAATTGGCTCCTGTCTAAATTGGCTCTAGTATGTGTATTATGAATGTGAGATAGGGACCTTAGATTGTAAGCTCCTTGGGGGCAGGGACTGATGTGAATGTATAGCATTTAAAGTGTTGCATAAATTGTCACTGTTATATAAATACCTGAAATAAAGGAGATTGTACAATTAGATTGTAAAAATATAGGGCCAATGTATTTCCTGTATCTATGGCAAGAAGTGACAGAATATCCAAGAATAAAGAATAGCAAATGTCCAGATCACTCAATCACTTAAATATCTTTGTGCTTATGTTCCAAAGTTTCCTGTCCTTTTTTTTAATCAAATCCCTACATCCAGCTATTATAAAACCATCTCATCAGCAATCATCTTGAATTGGCTGCCTGAATGGAAACTGTGCTAACAAAAATTAAACTGGAGTGCGTTGGGATCAGAAATACAGTAATCCTGTGAAAATTGCAATCAGCAAGTTACATGATAAAAGACAAGATGTTCCCTCGGCAAATAATGTATGGCCGTGGCTGCTCTAACTTCCACCTAAATGATTGCTAAAGCTAGAAATAAGTGAAACAAGTGCAGTTACCACCACAAGAAATGTTTAAATTGTGCCACTCATTGTTAAGAACTCAAATAAAAGTTCTTGAACAAGTTTGATCAACGATTAAGAACGCATAGCCTTTTCAATGTTTTCTTTAATAAATGCAGTATTGTATGTTAAAGAGATCAGTAAATGTAAATAACTATCAGTCTACATAGCTCCCAACTGTCACTCCTTTGGAACCAATTCCCTCTATCCCTCTTCCCTCGGATGTCCCTCTTTTAGCTGTGGTGTAGAGAGCTGTAAAAATAAAGATCATATTTAACTGCTAAAAGTGTTTTTTATATTGCACTAAACCCTTTATCCATCCTCCAGATTGTTGCACTGGCTACCTTTAACATAATGGCTAGTAATGGTAAAAAAAAAAAAAGCCCAGTGTGGTTTATAGAACTGTTCTTTCATACAATTATGCGTTCAAGTAAAACTATGGCCACCTATTACAGAAAAAAAAAAAAAAATGATGAGCTTCCTCTGGTGGTGTGGCTACAATGCTGCACTGCTCTGGAGTGCAGAGGAGAGTTGCCACTTTCATGTAGGCTGTGCTTGCTTGTACTACAGTGGGATGAAAAAAAATTGCACTGCTGATTTACACACTGGTAGTGAATCAGTATCTGACCACACCCAGGCCTGCCCACTGCTTTGTGGATTGACAGCACTGCCTCTGCAACTGAATCCCTCCAGAAAGGAATTGACTCAGTCAGGAAAGGAAATTGTGTATTTAATTTATAAGGGTTGTGCAATACATAGTAACTGGACTTGGGGCTTAACCACTTCAATACTATGCACTTAGAACACTTTCCTACCAGACCAATGTTCAGCTTTCAGTGCTGTTGCGTTTTGAATGAGAATTGCGCGGTCATGCGATGCTGTACCCAAACAAAGTTTTTATCATTTTGTTCCCACAAATAGAGCTTCCTTTTGGTGGTATTTGATCACCTCTGCGGTTTTTATTTTTTGCGCTATAAACAAAAAAAAAATGAAAATTTTGAAAAAAAAAAAAAAAATTCTCCATTTCTGTCACAAAACTTTGTAAATAAGTAAATTTTCTCCATCACTGATAGGCACTGATGAGGCTACACTGACGGGCACTGATCTGGCAGTACTGATTGGCACTGATGAGGTGGCACTGATGATGAGGCACTGATGATGAGGCACTTATATGCAGCAATGATGAGCACTGTTAGGCGGCACTGATAAGCAGCACTGACGGGAACTGATATGAAACACTGACGGGCACTGATATGCAGCACTGACGGACACTGATAAGCAGCACTGACGGACACTGATAAGCGGCACTGATGGGCACTCATAGATGGCACTGATTGGCACTCATAGGCGGCACTGGGCACTTATAGGTGGCACTGATAGGTGGGCACTAGTAGGTGGCACTGTGGGCACTGATATGTGGCACTGGTATGCACTGATAGGGGCACTAGCACACACTGATAGGGGCACTGGTGGGCATATGTACAGAAAGGGGCCCATTCCCTGGTGGTCTAGGGTGGCACTAAGTGGCATTCATATTGGGCACTATTCCCCTTACCTGGTGGTCTAGGGTGGTCTCCCTGGTGGTCTAGGGTGGTCTCCCTGGTGGTCCCTGGCCGGCTCCCTGGTGGTCCTGGGTGGAGACATTGTTGGTGGTCCTTGGGCAGGCACCCTGGTGGTCTAGTGTGACGATCCGAGGGGGGGCTGTGCTGATAAATCATCAGCACAAACCCTCCCTGTCAGGACAGCAGCCGATCGGCTCTCCACTCCTCAGGTCTGCAGACCTGAATACAGGCTTTCCTGTGTTACACCAATCACGGCTGATCACATGGTAAAGTGCTTCGGATGGAAGCACTTTACCGAGATCGGTATTGCGGGGGGTCAGACTGACCTCCCACACCACCGATCGCCGCGGCGGCTTGTTATCCTGAGGACGTCACATGACGTCCAGTCAGGATAACTAAACCACTTCCCGGCCGTCATTCTGCATACGGCGGTCGGGAATTGGTTAATAACAGCCTTTAGTTGTACCTTGAGAGGAATTCTATCATTCTACCCAGCGATTGACAGCCTACATACAGCTTTTACGATGGCATTGGTCCAAAAGCAAAGATTGGGAGTGGCCAGGGGAGTTTCCTGTAGCAACAGTGCAATGACCATGCGGCCATGCGTAGTTAGGTGAAGTAAGGTAGAAACTCAGGGAGTATAATACCTTAGGGGGGTGTTGCACAGTCACTTAAAAGTATAGTTTTTTTCCCCCTTTGGAAGAAATCACAGTAATTGACGAAACACGTCAGGGTGGAGCTTAGCGACATCATCACACCACCCAGAAGGAGCTGCCTAGACATAATTCACTGGTGATGCTGTGGTCTTACCCTTATGAGGATATGTACTTATATATATATAATAATTTTAAAGGTGGTGCACTACTGAGGATTAGTGCATGAACATATTGAGTGTATTTTAGTGAGTTTTAGGGACTGAGGGAAATCCTGAAAACATGACCTGTTGGGGGCTCCTTGAGGACTGGATTTGAGAAACACTAGTCTATATGTTAAGGTGAGCGTGGAGAGTGACTGTTGGTGGTATTAAAGAGGAAGTAAACTCTGATGGGGTTTACTTCCTCTATATTCCCCTGCAAAGTAGAAGCATAAAGGGCTACTATGCATCGCATAGTAGCCCATTATGTGTCACTTACCTGCAAACGAAGCCTGCGATGTCCAGCGATGTCACTTGTACAGGCAGCGTCCATCTTCAGCCCCTCTTCCTTCCGGGGCCGCAACTCCGGCTCTGTGACTGGCCGGAGTCGCATGACGTCACTGCCGCGCATGCGCGGGAGCCACCAGTCATGGCACGATCTCAGTGAAGAAACAGCACGGAGGCCGTTTCTTCACTGCGCATGTGCCGAATGACATCAGCAATGTGAGTACACTGTATATTTTCGAAACCGTGCAGGTTTAGGAAATATGCAGGGCACCTATAGGTAAGCCTTATTATAGGCTTAACTGTAAGTTAAAGTGGTTGTCACAGGTTGACAACCACTTTAACTGAAGAGTGGTCACAATGGTGAATGTGGGAAACTTTGTATTGGTAGTCATGGAATCGGTTTGGAATTTATAACCTGAGCAATACATTTATAACACCAACAGCGGTGGTGAAACCCTCTTACCTGCACACTTTTGAATTGTTCATTTGTGATTCTTAGATTTGAATACTGCAGTTATTGGATATGGGTTTAAATGTATATATAATGGTAAAACACTGATATAGTTTTATATATAATATATATATATATATATATATATATATATATATATATATACACACACATATATATACACACACATACTATATTGTCAAAAGTATTGTGACGCCTGCCTTTACACGCACATGAACTTTAATAGCATCCCAGTCTTAGTTCGTAGGGTTCAATATGGAGTTGGCCCACCCTTTGCAGCTATAATAGCTTCAACTCTTCTGGGAAGGCTGTTCACAAAATTTAAAAGTGTATCTATGGGAATGCTTAACCATTCTTCCAGAAGTGCATTTGTGAGGTCAGGCATTGATGTTGGATGAGAAGGCCTGGCTCGCAGTCTCCGCTCTAATTCATCCCAAAGGCTCTTCTGGAAGAATGGTTAAACATTCCCATAGACACAGTCCTAAACCCTACAGACTAAGACTGGGATGCCATTAAAGTTCATGTGCGTGTAAAGGCAGGCGTCCCAATACTTTTCACAATATTGGGATATTTTAAGCATTCATCACATTTGTTTGAGGTATTGATGATTAGGACTATGTAAATGTTGCACAGCACTTTGAAAGATACTTCTTAATTTAAAAGTATAATTGTACCAAAAAGTGTAAAAGAGTATGCATGTACTTTACTGTACTGTACATTCTTATGCATTTAATGCGTCAGGATCTGCATGATCAGAGATCTGCGCTTTGCCTGAGATCTACTATCTTCCTTTTTCCCTTCACCAAAGATTGGGAGGTATGAATCTATGTTAATATTTTGAAAACCTTAGTTACCGCTATTACCCATAATAGCCAGAAAGGCCACCTCTGTGTAGGCAGCACCCTGCCATAAAGTGAAACAAAATTTGAGGGGTGCATAGGCCAGTAGTAATGATCCCTGGCATGCCCTAGCATCCTGGGAAACTATTTTGGTAGGTGTGATTGTAAAGTTGTTGTAAAGGCTGATAGTGATTGTAAAGTCTCCTTTTTTTTAGTTAGAAAAAAAAAAAAAACAACTTACCTGCTCTGTATAATGGATTTTCACAGAGCAGCCCCAATCCTCCTCTTCTCGGGTCCCTCTTTGGTGCTCCTGGTCCCTTCCTCCTGTTGAGTGCCCCCACAGCAAGCAGCTTGCTATGGGGGCGCCCGAGCTGAGCCACAGCTCCCTGTGTCCATTAAGACATGGGCCTGCAGCCTGGTCCCGCCCCCTTTCTCTCCTCATTGGCCGACTAACTTTGATTGACAGCAGCGGGAGCCAATGGCGCTGCACTGCTGTCTCAGCGAATGAGGAGAGGAGTCCTGAGCATCGGAGACACTACTGTAACATCGCTGGATCTAGATGGGCCTCAGGTAAGTATTAGTGGGGCTGAGAGGTGCTGCTGCGCACAGAAGGTTTTTTATCTTAATGAATAGAAGGCATTAAGATAAAAAACCTTCTGCCTTTACAACCACTTTAAAGTTTTTTACCTTCATACATTATATGCATGAAGATTAAAAAACCTTCTGTGTGCTGCTCTCCCCACAGCCCCCCCAATACTTACCTGAGCCCCTTTTCAATCCAGCGATGTGTACGTGAGCCTCAGCTGTCCCAGGACTCCCTCTCCTCATTGCCTGAGACAGAGACAGAAGTGGGAGCCATTGGGAGAGAGCGGAGGGCGGGCCGAGCAGCGGCTCTAGGTCTTTTGGACGCATAGAGCAGGGCTCAGGAGCAAGTCAAAACATGTGTAGTCTTGCGTCATGATTACTTCGAATACCCGAGTATACGTGTCACCACACGGACATCCCCTGTTATGACTTCTCTTCCACTCATAATGTCGATCTTGACATAAAAATGTAAAATTTAGACAACCCATTGAAATAAAATGGTAAAAACATTATAGACTTCGAATAGAATCACTTACCCAAATGTGCATGAAATAAATTTCACCACAATTTCCAAGCCGAAAAAAAAAAGAATTTATTGTATGTACCCTATGAATGGACGAGACACGTCACCAAAGGAGGAGAAGAGACCAAGGGACGACCACGAGAACCGAGGAGGGGAAGAACTGGTCACGGTGGTTATGATTCAGTGAACGATACCCCCCCCCCCCCCCGTGACCACGCAAGAACGAGGACTCGGGACGAGATACACAGGTTTTCTGGATCTCGGCGACGAGCCGGGCGGGAGGCGAGAGAGGGTTACCGAGGGTGAAGACAGAGACAGAGTCCGTTACTCCTCTCCCTCAGGACCCTGTCGACTCCGAGTGCATGTGTA
>BLSH010151671.1:968310-980667 GCA_018402905.1 Glandirana rugosa | reverse complement strand
CATCGGAGGTTCCACGGGAAGGTTTGAGAGGTATACAGGAATTGAAATTCTGCCAGATCAGCAGGGAGCAGGTGAATTTCAATCTATGTATGGGCAGGCTGCTGGCTTTAAAGAAGTTGATCTACCGATTAGCTTCTGTACAACCAGCAGCGCTGATCCGTGTATTCTGGTGGGGATGCCTCCCTGCTGTCCAAAAACAATACCTCAGCGGGGACAATTCCCCCATCCATATTGTGTGTGGGTGGGGGAGTCGAGTGATTTGTTTTTTTCGTTCAACCAGAAAAAAAAAGAAGACTTGTGTTATGGCTGCTTTATACTCACCTGGCCACGCTACTGCCAGATACACAGTGTGTGGTCCATGGCAAGCCTCACTGTCATCCAGCTGTTCCCCTATTTGTATGTAAAATTCCATAATTTTTTTAGAAATTCCCTCCATCGTGCATTCCAATGCCTGACAACCTTCCCATAGAGGTAAATGGGATTCTCCTTTGCATGCACAGAAATAAGGGACTGCCTGGGAGAGTTTGGAAGGGCACCTTGGAGGCTACACCTTTGTCAGGAACAAGATTCTTGTGAATGTTGGGTGGGTAAACTAACCCCAGCAGTGGGAGGTTGCGCACAATCCCAGCAGCGGGAGGTTGCGCGCACACTCAAAGCAGCGGGAGGTTGCGCGCACACTCAAAGCAGCGGGAGGTTGCGCGCACACTACCAGCAGCGGGAGGTTGCACGCAGACACTCCCAGCAACGGGAGGTTGGGCACACACTCCCAGCAGCGGGAGCTTGGGCACACACTCCCAGCAGCGGGAGGTTGTACACACATAGACCTCTGGTGTCTTAAAAAAGATCACATAAGGGGCTATTGGCCCCCTGTGTGATAGTAGTAAAGTTTAGTGAAAAATAAAATTTTTAAAAATATATAAGTTACACCAAAGCACAACCCCCCTCACCAATAGGAATGGAAACAGTTGCTGTGGGAACATCTATGTACAAAAGCAGCAATTGCATTACACATTATGGATCTGTGTGTAAAGTAGAGAGAGAACAAGAAGTCTAGGTCTATAATTTATGGTTCACCCTAGACTGATGACCTGTAAGGGCTTTTAACCACTTCAATACAGGGCACTTTTACCCCCTCCCTGCCCTGGCCAATTTTCAGTTTTCACACAAATAGAACTTTCTTTTGGTGGTATTTAATCACCAGAGTTTTTTATTTTTTACGGAATTCAAAAAATAAACACATTTTCTTTGTTTCTGTTATAAAATTTTGCAAATAAATAAACTTTTCGTCATGAATTTAGGCCACAACTTACTCTGCTACATTTCTTTGGTGAAAATAACCCAAATAAGTATCTATTATTTAGTCTGTAGGAAAGTAATAGAGTCCACAAATTATGGTATATATCTGAAAATTTAATAATCTTGATGCACTGACAGACTGTCTCATTTCGAGGCCCAAAAATGTCAGGACAGTAGAGATATCCCTCAAATGACCCCTTTTTGGAAAGTAGACAGTCCAAGGTATTTAGTATGAGGCATGACGAGTTTTTTTAAGTTGTCATTTGGAAAATTAAGACTTTTTTTTTTTTTTTAACATACTGTCACCAGTGCAGTACAGTGTCATCATATAAAGGGTGTGGCAGTGATCAGAGACACTGACAGTACGAAAAAAAAATATTTTTTTTTTTCACATTTTTACTATATATTGTTTTCTTTTTTTTACAATTTTTTAACATGCTTTGCCCAGAGCAATATAATGTTACCATGGTAACATTGTTCTACTCTGGGGAAGTGATCAGTATTTTTTTTTGCCCCCACACATTATGTTTGCTTATAGCAGTGCATTATATTGCTATATGCAAACATTTTGCTTAATGAAATTGATTCATTCAGTTTGCTTTGCCCTGATTAGCTGTGATTGGTCAGATCTCATTACATGGTACAGATGGGTTGTGATTGGCACAGTCTGTACCATGTGATCACACTGACCAATCACAGCTAGTAACACAATTGTATACAATGGGTGGCTTGAAAGGAAACCATCCATTGTTTACAACTGTCATGTGACCTGCTGTGATTGGTCGGGCCGGTACAGTGATCAATCATCGGCTGTGTCCGGTGGATGCAGCCAGTGACAGATCACGCCACTGCACGGCCCCATGTCTGGGGCACGATCCAGGAGGACATCATATGACGTCCACCCGAATCGACGAGAGGCTCCTGCAGGTGTCATTATGCCATAGGCGGGACGGGAACCGGTTAAAGTTTGATGCCCTTATACAGGCCTACACAATTCTAAGGCTTGACATGCTGGGTAGCTGCTTACTAAACGTTTGCCCCCCAAAAATATTAGGCAATATATTTCATTTGTGTGCATTAAAATTACAGGTGTATTTTTTTCTACTGAATATAAGCACTTGATAAACGGTTGTGCCAATATCATGTGACATAAGAAATAGAACCGACCAACATTTTTTTTTGCCAGGGTCTCTGCTTTCAGGAAATATTTTGGGGTTTTAAGCAACCAACCTTCAGGCCTAAAATGTGCATTTTAAAATGCGTACTAAAAAAAAATTCCAATAACAGCGTTGGCAGTGAAAGGGTTAAAAGATACCATGATGAAAGAAAAAAAAATAATTCCCTTACACCCACAGTGTTGACTTTTCTTTTACACATAAATGTAGATTGTAAGCTCTAACGAGCAGGCCCCTCTGATTCCTCCTGTATTGAATTGTATTGTAATTGTACTGTCTGCCCCAATATTGAAAAGTGCTGCGCAAACTGTCGGTGCTATATAAATCCTGTATAATAATAATATAATAAAATGTACAGTGTGTTGTAGCTCAGTATTTAGATGCAACACATTTACTATGAAGTAGTACCTTTGATTAATTCCGGTTTGTAGGCCTTTCTCATTTGCTCCAGGAAGTCCTGGTAGAATGGTTCAGCATGTTCGGATGGCATGGCCATGTGATAGTCGGGCTTGTTTCCTTTTAAGACGCACTGCAAAGTAAACTGGCTGACGCACAGCACTTCATACTGCTTGTCCATAACACTTTTACTCCAATGTTTGCCACTGTCATCCGCAAATATCCGAAGGTTCAGAATCTTTCTCACCCTGCAAGGACAAGCAGCAAGGGTTAGACCCGATGCTCCAGGTAGAAAAACATTTTATGAATACAATAAATCTAGATATTTTCCAAAAGGACCACTGCAGCTCTTTTACATTTATACCCATTATGAACCAGAGCAATATTTACGATAAAGAAATACATCTATTTTTTTTGTTGGGGAGGACAATTCAGGCTTTTTAACAAAGTTGTTTTGCAAAAAGTATTATTCTCCATGCAATCAGTAGACAAAAAGGCTCAAAAAAAAAAAAAGTTTTTATTTTCCTGTTTCAAACAGTGTTGGTTTTAAAAAGTAGTTTTACTATAAATAAAAAGTATACATTTTATTCAAGACTTTGCCCTGTCCACAATGACATTAAAATGATGTTTCTGACACAACAATAACACATGGTAGTTATTTGCAAATGAAAAAAGATTTTTCCTTTTAAATTTAAATTTTTTTTTTTTTTAAATGGGACACTGAAAAAAAAAAAAAAAAAAACTATGAAATCAAGAAAAAAAATGTGAATATTAACCACTTCAGCCCCGGAAGGATTTCCCACTTTAGGACCAGACCACTCTTTGCGATTGTGCACTGCGTCGCTCTAACTGACAATTGCACAGTCGTGCGGTGTTGTACCCAAACAAAATTGGCATCCTTTTTCTCCCACAAATAGAGCTTTCTTTTGGTGGGATTTGATCACCTCTGTGTCACTTCTGATCACCGCTACAAACAAAAACAGAGCGACAATTTTAAAAAAGAAAACAATATTTTTTATTTTTGCTATAATAAATGTCCAAAAAAAATATAAACAAAAATGTATTCATCAGTTTTGGCCAATATATATACTTCTACATACTTGTGTTAAAAAAAAAAAAAAAAAAATCGCAATCAGCGTTTATTGATTGCTTTGCGCAAAAGTTGCCGCGTTTACAAACTATGAGAATTAATATATGGCGTTTTTTTAAGTCGGACATTTTTTTACACTTTTTTGGGACCATTGACATTTATCCAACAATCAGAAATTTAAATAGCCACTGATTACTGTATAAATGTCATTGGCAGGAAAGGGGTTTACCCGCGGGGGCAATCGAGGGGTTAACGGTGTTCCCTAGGCGTGTTGTAACTGTATGGGGGCTGGGCTGCCAGGGGCATTACAGATCTAACTGATCCCGAGAACAGGGATCAGTAGATCTCTTACATGCCGCCTGACACAGTGGGGAACCGCCGTGTTTACATCGGTGGTTCCCCGCTTTTTTTCTCTAACAGGCGACATTGCGGCGGGCACAAAGCGCATCTGCGCCTGCCATTTATAGACGGCAATTCGTGCTACGCTGCAACTCTGCAGCAGTAAATGTACGCGACGCAGTCAGGAAGTGGTTAACGTGGATGTAAACCCACCACTCACCCAGTATAAACTAATGGCACAGTATTAATGTGTATATACATGCAAGCCTCCTACATGTATCCCTACCTTGCAAACATCACCCCCTTCAGCAGTAACAGCCTTGCAAAACTCTAGAATCAGTGGGTGGCTCTCTTTGCTGGAGCTCGGTGGGTGGAGTTGTGATGTCACAAGGCTCCCCACCCACCTCTGCACTGAGAGTTGGAGGAGAAAGGAGGGGGTAGTGTGAAGCTCTGTATGCTCCGTGTAGGAAAATAAGGAAATGACCTGTCACTCACACAGCACGCTCCTATTTCTCTGTTAGATGTTCTTTCTCTTACTGAAAAAAGATAAGGGGATTGCTCAGAGCTGGACTAACTCTTTGTGGCAAGACTAGGCACAGATGACATGACATGCTATACTCTACTAGGCAAAATTAATGACATTTTTTTTTTCGGGTTTACATCCACTTTAATGGTAAAAAAAAAAAAAATAATAGAGAACAAAATCACAGTTAGCAAATTCACATAGCTAGTCTGGTTGAAAAAAAAATGGGATTTTTTTCTACTTACCGTAAAATCCCTTTCTCTGAGTTCATTGACGGACACAGCAGCTCCATAGACTATTGGGTTATGCTGCCCTCTTCAGGAGTGGACTAGGCAGAACATACAGTTCAACAAAAAAGGCAGACACAGCCCCTTCCAGGGGGCAGTCCTCACTGATAGTAACCCTCCACCCTACAACAACTAGCTCAGTTCGTAACAAGCAGTACAAACTCAACAGGAGGGGTGGGTGCTGTGTCCATCAATGAACTCAGAGAAAGGGATTTTACGGTAAGTAGAAAAAAAATCCAGTTTCCTCTTTCCTTCATTGATGGACACAGCAGCTCCATAGACCATTGGGACGTCCCAAAGCAGTGTCAAAACGAGGGGTGGGTAACGAAACAACAAAACTTCACCCAACAGAACCCTCTGTGAGGAACCAGAAAATACACCTCACACAGCCGCCTGCAAAACCTTGTGGCCGAATGCAGCATCCGAAGATGCCAAAACATCAACTTTGTAAAACTTTGAAAAGGTGTGCACGGAGGACCAAGTAGCCTCCTTGCACACTTGAGACACAGACGCCTGATGTTGGAAAGCCCAGGAAATGCTAAACGCCCTGGTAGAGTGAGCTGTGACCGGGAAAGGAGGCTCTAGACCCTTAATAGCCTAGGCTCGGGTCACCGTTTGACTAATCCAATGGGAAATAGTGGCTGATGAGGCCGCCAGGCCATTGCGTGGACCATCCACTACTACAAACAGTGCATCCAACCTCCGAATGGAGGCCGTGGTCGCCAGATACACCCGTAGAGCCTGAACAACATCCAGCGAGTGCTGAATAACCTCCTTAGGATGAGACAGGCGCGGGCAAAGGGAAGGAAGGACAACGTCCTCATTCATATGAAAAGACACCACCTTCGGCAGGAAGGAAGGTAACCAGCGCAAAACCGCCTTATCCTTGTGTAGTACCAGATATGGAGACCTACAGGACAGAGCCGCCAACTCCGACACCCGCCGAGCGGATGTGATAGCCACCAGGAAAGCCACTTCTTGCGAAAGCAACTGCATCGAGATCTCCTTGATATTCTCAAACGGAGGCTTCTGAAGCACCAAGAGGACCAGATTAAGGTGCCATGGCGCCAGGGGCGACCGTACTTGGGGGGGGGGACGGGGGACGACATGTCGAACCCCCTGCACGAAGGTACAGATCAAAGAATGCGTCGCCAATGGGTGCTGAAAAAAAGATCGCCAGGGGAGAAATCTGACCCTTGATCGTGCTCAACGCTAGCTTCTGGTCAAGACCCCTCTGCAGAAAAGCCAGAACCCGAGATACCGAAAGAGATCGGGGATTCCACCCCCCATTCTCGCACCAGGAAATGTAAGCCCTCCGGGTGCAGTGGTGTATCTTCCGGGAAGTGGCCTTATGCTCCTCCAGTCACCTGTCCTCCATCTATCCATTAAATTGCATGTGCTTCCATTGTGAAGCCTCTCATATATAGAGTTAGGACTGCAGTATACAGGGAGCCTTGACGAGGCATGCAGCTTATGCATGCACTTGCAAATGTGTGTAACCAATCCCCTGCCTTTTAAACGCTACTGTTAGACAGGTGTATTTGTTTGGTGGCAGACTGGTCGGTAAGTTGAGCTTGGAATTCTGTGTTTTTTGTAAGTGGCCTTATGTGCCTAGATCACCGAGACCCCCCGATCCCTCAAAACCTGGGATTCAATTGCCAGGCCGTTAAAGCCAGAGAGGGTAAATCAGGATGCAAGATGGGCCCCTGAGACAGTAGGTTCTCGCGAACCGGGAGTCGCCAGGGGACATCCACCACCATCTGTACCACGTCGGCATACCAAGGGCGCCGTGGCCAATCTGGAGCTACGAGAATGGTCAGTATTCCCTCTGCCTCTATTCTGCGCAATAGGGGCAGAAGCAAATTGAGAAGAGGAAAGGCATAGATGAGCCGATACCAAGCCCAAGCCAAGGGATCACTTGTCCTTCTCACGAAGGTCTGCACCTTCCGATTGAGATGAGACGCTAGCAGATCCACGTCTGGCGTGCCCCACCGCAGACAAATCTGATGGAACACATCCGGGTGCAAGGACCACTCTCCTTGGTCCAGCACCTGTCGACTTAGGTAATACGTCTGCCAATTTTATACGCCCGGAATGTGAACGGCGGGGATCACTGGCACGTGGAGTTCTGCCCACCTCAGGATGTGAGCTACCTCCGAGGCCGCAGCCGAGCTTCTTGTTACGCCCTGGTGATTCACATATGCCACTCCCGTGGCATTGTCGGACTGGATCCGGACAGGGCACCCGTGCAGCCTCCTTGTCCATTGGGAGAGGCAGCACCTGATGGCCCGAAGTTCCAGAACATTGATCAGGAGACGAGACTCCTCCGGGGACCAGCGGGCCTGGGCTGACAACAACCCCAGGACTCCCCCCCCCCCAGCCGGTCAGGCTGGCATGCGTCGTAACCACCATCCAATGAAGGGGAGGAATGACTTCCCCAACCGCAGAGCCGGGGCCCGCAGCCACCAGAGCAGTGAAGTCCTGTTCTGGTGGTCCACCCTGATCAACCGATCCACGGACGATGGGGACTTGTCCCACTTCAGAAGAATATCCCACTGCAGAGCACGGGTGTGACACTGGTCATATGGGACTGCCTCGAAGGTGGACACCATGAGCCCCAGGACCCACAAGCAAAAGCGTAGGGAGGACCATTTCTGGGACAGCAGGGACCTAACCCCCGACTGAAGCGTCTGTAGCTTGGTCGATGGAAGGAAGACCTTTACCTGGGCCGCATCCAGGATCAAGCCCAAATACTCCAAACAGTGAGACGGAGTCAACACCGATTTTGGGAGATTTATCACTCAGCCGAACTCCAGCAGGGTGCGCATGGTGATCATCACATTGTCGCCGACTCCGCTCGCAAGAGGAGGTCATTCAGGTACGCCACCACCGTGATGCCCCTGTGCCTCAGTAGTGCCAGAACCGGGGCCAGTAGCTTGGTGAAGGACCCAAGGCGCAGAGGCCAGGCCAAATGGGAGAGCCACAAACTGATAGTGATGCTCACCGACCGCAAAGCGCAGGAAGCGCTGGTGCTGAGCGCATATGGGAATATGCAGGTACGCATCTTTGATGTCGAGGGAAGCCAGGAAATCGCCCCAGTGGAATGCCGCCACCACAGAGCGGACGGACTCCATCTTGAACTTTCGGGCACATACAAAGCAGTTGAGGGCCTTTAGGTCCAGTATCGGCTGGACCCCATCCTTCTTTGGAACCACAAACAGGTTGAAGTAAAACCCTCAGAAACGTCCCGGGACAGGGACCACTACCCCTTGGTGAAGCAGGTCCTGCACCGCCCCCAGCAAGGCCTGCAGCCTGCCCGGGTGAAGCCGCATATTTGAGGCAAAGAACCTGTCCGAAGGATGGGAACAAAATTCTATTTTGTACCCTGACAAAATCACCTCGTGCACCCAGCGGTCCGAAATGCAGGAAGTCCACCGGCCCACAAACCCCAGGAGACGTCCCTCCACCCCAAGGGTGGGGGCAACTCTTCATGCTGAGGAGGACTTGTTCTCTGGCTTGTCACGCTTACGTTGCCAGGGACGCTTCTGTCCACCCGCGGGAGGCTTGGCGGGCTGGGAGCCCTTGCCCGACGAGCGGGACGTATGAAAAAGCCTCCTCTGGGCTGAAAAGGAGGGGCCCAGCCTACGATGGGACTCCTTACTCCTCCTAGTCTCCGGAAGAAAGGTACTCTTCCCACCAGTGAGATCCTTTATGATCTCATCCAGGGTGGCTCCAAAGAGCCGCCCACCCTGAAAAGGCAAGTCCGCCAGAGCCTTCTTAGATGTTTGGTCTGCCGACCAACACTTTAGCCAGAGCAACCGCCTGACAACCAGAGAAAAGGCGGACAATTTGGATACAGGGGGGCCGTATCCAGGGCTGCGTCACACAGATATTTAAGCCCTTGGACGAGCTGGTCAGCGAGCTCCACACAGTCAGGAGGAACCTTAGCATTGCTCAATTCGTGGTGCAATAGCTTTGCCCATTCTATGAGCGTTTGCGACACCAGAGCAGAGGCCAACACAGGTCGCATAGCTGACCCTGCCAGAACAAACATGGCGACAGCCTCGACTTTCCTATCAGCCGAGTCCTTAAAAAATGGTGTGCCTTCCACCAGAATCGTGGTCGCCTTATTCAGACGAGACACTGGGGGAACAACCACGGGAGGCGACGCCCATTTCTTTACCAGGCTGTCCTCAAAAGGATAGCGCACAGCGAACCATTTTGGTATGGGGAAGAACCCCTGAGGTTGTTCCCATTCTCTGTAGGCAAACTTATCAAAGTAAGACAAATAAGGGAAACCTTAGCCGCACGGGCCGGTTTATGTGACCCAAAGGGAATGGTCACCTCCTGCGAAGCTCCAGCTGCCTCTTCCAGCTTCAAAGTATCACTCACCACTGTAATCAGGGCGCCTACTAGTGCCTTCTCATGCACAGCAGTGGCCGCTGAAGATTCCTCCTCGCTATCAGTGGCATCCAGGGCCTCGCCATCGACAGCTCAAAGGGGGTCCCTGTCAAGGTGGAGCCCCCTTCCGGGTCTGAGTCCTCACCGAAGGAGGGGGGGTAGGGGTCACTTTTTAACCACCTTACGTCCACATGCCATCTCTACCTGGGAGATAAAGGACTCCAGGACTGCCGACAGAGCGTCAAGGGTGGCCACAGTCCCTGAGGCGCTGGCCGCAACCACGGAGAGGTCTGGTGGGGAAGCGCCCGCATCAGCTGCCATTGCATCACCCACCCTGGTAACACGCCACCTATACTGAGGCCTAGATACCAGGTAGACCAGGCACCCCCCCACCACAAAACGCTGCGCAGGCCAGGAGAGTGACCCCAGGAGGACTCACCACCTGCCAGCTCAACTGTGCCAAAGGAGAGGAGACCGTGCATGCTGCTGCAGCTGCCTTGCCTGCTTTGCACGTGCTGCTGTGTCTCTGTGCCCTGCTGGGGGGAGAAACGGCACCAGACTGAGCTCAGGGATCGCCCCCCCCCCCCTCCCCCTCACACAGGAGCCAGATCATTTACACAGGCCACAAGAAAATGGCCACCGGGCACACTAGAGGTAAAACCATGTGGCTGACCACGCCAAAATGGCCGACCAACGCAGCTACCGCCTGGACCGGCCGCTCTCAATGGCGGCCGAAACAGTATGGCACAGAAGGGTGAGGGGCGCCACTAAAAACCCCAGACACCACAAGGGGACCCCAGGTGGGACCAGCGGCAGCGCAGCACCGAAGGGGAGTGGGGGTGAAGAGAAGGAGGGAGGGGGGGGACCAGCCCACCAGCCTAACACCCCGAGAGGGAACCCGCCTGCTCCCCCCTACCCCAGAAGGAGAGGGGGGCGCACTTACCCATCCAGTCGGGCGGTAGTGGGTATGCTACCTGAGACAGATCTGCCTCCCCATCCGTTCCGGGGAGAGCTGTCGGCCATGGTAGCACTGTGACAGGGACCCAATCGCCCGGTCATAAGTGCTCCGGCGGGACGTTTAACCTGCGGGGCCGCCCCGTCCGGTGAGGGGCCTGTCGTGGCCGACCCAGCGCAGAGCTAAGGTCTGCGTGGGCACACTGGCCGGGCTGGGGAGACTGGATCTATATTTTCAAGCCTGTCACCCAGCCCAGCATTTGATTGTAGTCTTCATCTCGAAACACAGCAGAAGTGGAACCAAAAGCAGAGGTACCACAGAGCCCAGCAGGGAGCCAGGTCATTACTCCTTGCACTAGGCAGAAAAAACTGAGCTAGCTGTTGCAGGGTGGAGGGTTACTATCAGTGAGGACTTCCCCCTGGGAGGGGCTGTGTCTGCCTTTTTTGTTGAACTGCATGTTCTGCCTAGTCCACTCCTGAACAGGGCAGCATAACCCAATGGTCTATGGAGCTGCTGTGTCCGTCAATGAACGAAAGAGAAAGGCAGTCTATCTAATTCAACCAATAAAAAGGGGAATAGAAAAAAAAAATGCATTGCATACTAGCTCATTAGGAAGTACTTACTTTAGAACGAAGCCCTGCAGCGCTGAGACAGCTGACATCTTCCCCGGTGTTTCTTACGGGTTCACAGGCTCTGGCACTGTAATTGGCCAGAGCCTCAATGACGTCACTCCCGCGCATGTGCGTGAGAGCCACCGGAGATGGCACAAGGCCCTGAAGAAACGGCATGGGCTGCCATTCCTTTGGAGAGCATGCGGCAGCGGGGTACAGTATATAGTAAATATCTAATAAACGGTGCAAGTTTAGGAGATATTTACAGTACCTACAGGTAAGCCTTATTATAGGCTTGCCTATACGTACAATTAAACAAGAAGACTTTACTTCTTCTTTAACCAGTTGCTGACCACTCGCCGTGGATTGACGGCGGAAACATGGCTCTCCTGCGCAAATCACCGTCACCTGATGGAGGCCGCAGGAGCGAGTATTGTGGGCACCCGCCACCGGAGGCACCTTGCACATCAGCGGGGGAGCGAATCAGCAGGTGGGCCCGGCACCCTGTGATCGCTCTCTGGCAGTGATAGAACGGGGATCTGTGTATGTAAACAAGCGGATCCTTACTCTGACAGGGGAAAGGAGAGTGATCGCATTATCCCAATATATGCGAGCAGCGATCAGTCTCATCCCCCAGTCAGCCCAGCCCCCACACAGTAAGAAACACCTCCCCTGAAACACATTTAACCCTTCGATCGCCCCCTAGTGTTAACCCCTTCCCTGCCAGTGACATGTACACAGTAATCAGTGGTTATTTAAAGCTCTGATCTCTGTATAAATGTAAGTGGTCCCAAAAAAGTGTCAAAAGTGTCCAATATGTCCGCCGCAATATCGCAGTCCCCCTAAAAAATTGCAGATCACGACCATTACTAGTAAAAAAAATAAAAATGCCATAAATCAATTCTCAGTTTGTAGATGCTATAACTTTTGCGCAAACCAATCAATATACGCTTATTGTGATTTCTGTTTACCAAAAATATGAGGAAGAATACATATCGGCCTAAACTGATGAATACATTTGTTTGTTTTTTTGTTTTTTTTGTTCCACAAAGTTTTATTGAAGGAAATAGAAAGTACATAACATAAAGTAACACATTGCAATGTTAATACATAGGAATTGGTTGGTAAATCATAGATGATCTCATATATTAGACATTTTTGCATTCAAGGATAGCAAGGATATTTAGGTGTAATGAAGCCATTCAAATTCAACTGATGGCAGCATGGTTATTCGATCAATCTATGTGTTTGAACTGAAATAAAAAGGGGGTGAGGGTAGGGGAT
>BLSH010151671.1:935208-945749 GCA_018402905.1 Glandirana rugosa | reverse complement strand
CACGCCCAATTTTTCAGTTATTTATTTGTTAAAAAAGTTTGAAATATCCAATAAATTTTGTTCCACTTCATGATTGTGTCCCACTTGTTGTTGATTCTTCACAAAAAAATACAGTTTTATATCTTTATGTTTGAAGCCTGAAATGTGGCAAAAGGTTGCAAAGTTCAAGGGGGCCGAATACTTCCGCAAGGCACTGTATGAGGTGCAGTGGCAATGCAAATTCGCTGCAAATTTTTTTTTCTTCAGATTTTCAGGTTCAGATGCAAATTCCAAGCTCATTGCCATCTATGGGAACGCATCTGAAACCCACATCTCATCATGTTTGAACGTGAATTTAATGCGTAAATAACAGCATGGGTGCCCCTCCAATCCATAGCAGGCTCTTCCGGGTCTGGTACAAATTGTGGGGGTCCCCCCCAAATCCATAACTGACCCTTAGGCCTTAGGTCCGCTATGGATTTTGAGGGGAACCCCCATGCCAAAATTCATAAAGCAGATGGCATGGTCCCCCCCAAAATCCACACTAGACCGTTATCCAAGCATGCAGCCTGGCAGGCCAGGAAAGGAAGGGGGCACTGTCACTGCACTGTGAACCAAGCCTTAAGTGCACCATAAAAAGGGATTACAACTTTCCGTTTCACTGCTGAAAGATTCTGCCACTGGAAGCCAATGCAGCAGCTGCCTTCCACACAGTCCATAGCACAAACGGATTAGGCCTTATGCACACTGTAGAAGGGAAAGGAGAGGGGAATGTGGAGGGACACAACAAATCAAGGGCCCATTCACACTCTGTACAGTTATGGCTGTTCTATGTGTCCTGTTCACAATGCAATGCTGGTGTGATGTGCAGAAAAATGCGGATAGCACCACAGCGCATTGCAGACTGGAATGGAGTGTACATGTGTAAACTCTCAATACGGATAAAGAAAATATATAAACAGTGCAATGTCCAGAAACAGCCGAGCAAAACTGACACCAGCATGCACACTAAAACGGAGAGTTTTATCTTGCGAGTAGTGTGAACAGACTTAATGAATTGTCATGCAACACTTTTATGCATTTAATGTATAAAACACTAAATAAGAGTGCCTATAGAAACTGGCACTTTTTTCTCTGTGTGCCAATCTTTGTTAAAGCCCAACTCTAGGCAACTAAGAAATGAGCCCCTGCAGTGGGACTGTGGCTGCACTGCAAGGGTTAATTGCTTGTTTAGGTCTAAGGCAATGGTCTCCAAGCTGCAGCTCAAAGGCCAGATGTGGCCCTTTGCTTGCCTTTATCTGACCTTTGGGGCACCATGTTATCCACAGACACCAATGAAGGGGCACCATTCCTCCCACAGACACCAATGATGGGGCACCATTCCTCCCACTGACACCAATGACGGGGCACCATTCCTCCCACTGACACCAATGACGGGGCACCATTCCTCCCACTGACACCAATGACGGGGCACCATTCCTCCCACTGACACCAATGACAGGGCACCATTCCTCCCACAGACACCAATGACGGGGCACCATTCCTCCCACAGACACCAATGACGGGGCACCATTCCTCCCACAGACACCAATGATGGGGCACCATTCCTCCCACAGACACCAATGATGGGGCACCATTCCTCCCACAGATACCAATAATGGGGCAATATTCCTCCCACAGACACCAATGCTGAGGCACTATTCCTCCCACAGATACCAATGATGGGACACCATTCCTTCCAGAATCCAATGATGTGGCACCATTCCTCCCACAGACACCAATGAAGGGGCACTATTTCTCCCACAGACACCAATGATGGAGCACTATTCTTCCCACTGACACCAATGACGGGGCACTATTTCTCCCACAGACACCAATGATGGAGCACTATTCTTCCCACTGACACCAATGACGGGGCATTATTTCTCCCACAGACACCAATGATGGGGCACCATTCCTCCCACAGACACCAATGATGGGGCACCATTCCTCCCGCAGACACCAATGATGGGGCACCATTCCCCCCACTAATACCAATGATGGGGTACTATTTCTCCCACAGACACCAATGATGGGGCACTATTCCTCTCACGGATACCAATAATGGGGTACTATTTCTCCCACAGACACCAATGATGGGGCACCATTCTTCTCACGGATACCAATGATGGGGCACCATTCCTCTCACGGATACCAATGATGGGGCACCATTCCTCTCACGGATACCAATGATGGGGCACCATTCCTCTCACGGATACCAATGATGCGGCACCATTCCTCCCACAGATACCAATGATGGGGCAATATTCCTCCCACAGACACCAATGCTGAGGCACTGTTCCTCCCATAGACACCAATGCTGAGGTACTATTCCTCCCACAGATACCAATGATGGGACACCATTCCTTCCAGAATCCAATGATGTGGCACCATTCCTCCCAGAGACACCAATGAAGGGGCACTATTTCTCGCACAGACACCAATGATGGGGCACCATTCTTCCCACTGACACCAATGATGGGGCACTATTTCTCCCACAGACACCAATGATGGGGCACCATTCCTCCCGCAGACACCATTGATGGGGCACCATTCCTCCCGCAGACACCAATGATGGGGCACTCTTCCTCCCACTGATACCAATGATGGGGTACTATTTCTCCCACAGACACCAATGATGGGGCACTATTCCTCTCACGGATACCAATAATTGGGTACTAATTCTGCCACAGACACCAATGATGGGGCACTATTCCTCTCATGGATACCAATGATGGGGCACTATTCCTTTCACGGATACCAATGATGGGGCACCATTCTTCTCACGGATACCAATGATGGGGCACCATTCCTCTCACGGATACCAATGATGGGGCACCATTCCTCTCACGGATACCAATGATGGGGCACCATTCCTCTCACGGATACCAATGATGGGGCACCATTCCTCTCACGGATACCAATGATGCGGCACCATTCCTCCCACAGATACCAATGATGGGGCAATATTCCTCCCACAGACACCAATGCTGAGGCACTGTTCCTCCCATAGACACCAATGCTGAGGTACTATTCCTCCCACAGATACCAATGATGGGACACCATTCCTTCCAGAATCCAATGATGTGGCACCATTCCTCCCAGAGACACCAATGAAGGGGCACTATTTCTCGCACAGACACCAATGATGGGGCACTATTTCTCCCACAATCACCAATGATGGGGCACCATTCCTCCCGCAGACACCAATGATGGGGCACCATTCCTCCCGCAGACACCAATGATGGGGCACTCTTCCTCCCACTGATACCAATGATGGGGTACTATTTCTCCCACAGACACCAATGATGGGGCACTATTCCTCTCACGGATACCAATAATTGGGTACTAATTCTGCCACAGACACCAATGATGGGGCACTATTCCTTTCACGGATACCAATGATGGGGCACCATTCTTCTCACGGATACCAATGATGGGGCACCATTCCTCTCACGGATATCAATGATGGGGCACCATTCCTCTCACGGATACCAATGATGGGGCACCATTCCTCTCACGGATACCAATGATGGGGCACCATTCCTCTCACGGATACCAATGATGGGGCACTATTCCTCCCACGGATACCAATGATGGGGCACCATTCCTCTCACGGATACCAATGATGGGGCTCTATTCCTCTCACGGATACCAATGATGGGGCTCTATTCCTCTCACGGATACCAATGATGAGGCACTATTCCTCTCACGGATACCAATGATGGGGCACTATTCCTCTCACAGACACCAATAATGGGGCACTATTCCTCTCACTGATACCAATAATGGGGCACTATTCCTCTCACAGACACCAATAATGGGGCACTATTCCTCTCACTGATACCAATGATGGGGCACTATTTCTCCCACAGACACCAATGATGGGGCACCATTCCTCCCTTGAATACCAACAATTTTAAACTTGTCTGAGAAGCAAAGTCGACCCCCAATAATAGGTGGCAGAGTAATTTCCATGCCCAGCAGCTGCACATATCCATGACCCTTGTATACACGCGGCATGCCTCCGCCACCTCTGATTGGCTGTGACAGCTTCCTGGTGGGATAACTCAGAGGGTTGGAACTCCTACCTATTTATGACCAAATTATGCTGTTAAATCAATGCAAAACGGTTGATCATTTTCCATCCTCTGGCCGATCGGCTCAATCAGATAACATCAAAGCATGTATGGCCAGCAGGTGTGAGGGCTGCTCAATTGCATACAAACTGATAGATTAGGTAGGTCCTCATGTTTCATAGAGTTGGTGTAGATTGCATCATGTATGTGGGACATTGTGCACAGCACAGGTCTAATATCTAGATATGATTCATGTAGGGACGTGTGAGATCCATGGAGAGAACACTGCACTGAAATCATCCCTACTGAGGTGTAGAGTGGAGGAGCCCAGTGAGTGTGCTGAGCTCCCTCCTCTCCTCCAGGCCTGGGATGGGAATGTGGACAGGAAGTTCCTGGTGCACAGCACAGGGAGGAGAATGTCATCACTTCCCCTCTCCACACTGCGCCCAGCCTGTCACCAGCAGCCGCTGTGCTGTGCGCTGAGTCCGGCCACTTACCAGTCACACTGGCCTGAGTCACCCTTTGGATAACAGCTCTCATTGTGCTCAGCCGGGGCGCACAAACAACCGCTCTCCGCTACTGTCTCTGCGGCACTGTCCCTTCCTATAATGAACCGAGAAGGGTGTGTGCCCGCCCCCTAGTGGATTTAATTGATAGTAACAGGTAGAGGACTGTGTACGGCTATTTCTGTACCACAGACCCTGAGAGCTCACACTCCTATCGTTAGTTTATTTACAATAGAACTAAAAAAAAAAAAAAAACTTTTTCATTTTGGATAGAGTATGGGATGAGTTATAACCCCAGTGAGCTGTTTTTGTTTGGCTTCTGTGTCCCATTGAGATTTTCCTTCACTTCCTGTCTCATAGCCAAAACAGGAAGTGAAGAATCCCAAGTCACCAGAACCAGTTGTATCCTCTCCATTCTTATTTAGGGAGTAGCCCATACATCACCCTGCATCAGAGCTTGTGCGCAGCTCAGAGTGCGCACCCTACGAGCCTGGTGATCGCTGTGCCCCCTGACACAGAGGATCACATTACTGGGCACAGGACCAATGAAATTGGTCCTGTACCATGTGGTCGCTCTCCTCGCAGAGGTAGAACCATTACTGCAGCCTGTGAGCATCCTCTGCCTGTCACTCTGCATGTACACACACTGATTGCAGTGCCAGCCTGCCCACAGTGTCCTCGATCACTATCCCCCCAGTGTAATGCTATTAAACAGTACAGCCAGCACCTGTCCCAGTGCCCACAATAACACCACCATACTTCATACCAGCGATATGATCACTACCATACCTCATACCAGCATCCTGATCACTGCCATACCTCATACCAGCGTCCCGATCACCCCCATACCAGTGTCCTGATCACCACCATACCTCATACCAGCGTACTGATCACCGCTATACCTCATACCTGCGTCCTGATCACTGCCATACCTCATACCAGTGTCCTGATCACTGCCATACTTCTTACCAGCGTCCTGATCACGGCCGTTCCACATACCAGCGTCCTGATCACCGGCATACTTCATACCAGCGTCCTGATCACCGCTATACCTCATACCAGCGTACTGATCACCGCTATACCTCATACCTGCATCCTCATCACTGCCATACCTCATATCAGTGTCCTGATCAATGCCATACCTCTTACCAGAGTTCTGATCACGGCCGTTCCACATACCAGCATCCTGATCACCGCCATACCTCATACCAGCGTCCTGATCACCGCCATACCTCATACCAGTGCCCTGATCACCGCCATACCTCTTACCAGCGTCCTGATCACCACCATACCTCATACTTCATACCAGCGTCCTGATCACCACCATACCTCATACCAGTGTCCTGATCATTGCCATACCTCATACCAGCGTCCTGATCACCCCCATACCAGTGTCCTGATCACCACCATACCTCATACCAGCGTACTGATCACCGCTATACCTCATACCTGCGTCCTCATCACTGCCATACCTCATACCAGTGTCCTGATCACTGCCATACTTCTTACCAGCGTCCTGATCACGGCCGTTCCACATACCAGCATCCTGATCACCGCCATACCTCATACCAGCATCCTGATCACCGCCATACCTCATACCAGCGCCCTGATCACCGCCATACTTCATACCAGCGCCCTGATCACCGTCATACCTCATACTTCATACCAGCGTCCTGATCACCACCACCATACCTCATACCAGTGTCCTGATCACTGCCATACCTCATACCAGTGTCCTGATCAGGGCCGTTGCACATACCAGCAACCTGATCACCGCTATACCTCATACTAGCGTCCTGAACTCCTGATCACTGCCATACCTCATACCAGTATCCTGATCACCGCCATACCTCATGCCAGTGTCCTGATCACCGCCATACTTCATACCAGCTTCCTGATCACTGCCATACCTCATACCAGCGTCCTGATCACCGTCATACCTCATACCAGCGTCCTGATCACCGTCATACCTCATACCAGCGTCCTGATCACCACTATACCTCATACCAGCGTCCTGATCACCACCATACCTTATACCAGTGTCCTGATCACTGCCATACCTCATACCAGTGTCCTGATCAGGGCCGTTGCACATACCAGCGTCCTGATCAGCGCTATACCTCATCCCAGCGTCCTGAACTCCTGATCACTGCCCTACCTCATACCAGCGTCCTGATCTTCGCCATACTTCATACCAGCTTCCTGATCATCACCATACCTCACACAAGAATCCCGATCACCGTCGTACCTGCATCCTGATCACCGCTATACCAGTTTTCTGATAATTGCCATACCATTTTCTTGATCACTGCCATACCATTACCAGTGTCAACAGAGCTAGCGTCCCCAATTGTTTCCACTGTCCTGGTGCTCCAGGGCCTCCAAAAAATGTGATAGGTAGACCGGAAATTAGATGTGTAATTTATGCCCCTACAACACCTTCATACCAGTATCCTGATCACCGCCATACCTCATACCCGCGTCCTGATCACCGGCATACCTCATACCAGCATCCTGATCACCACCACACTTCATACCAGCGTCCTGATCACTGCCATACCCCATACCAACATCCTGATCACCGCCAAACCACATACCAGCATCCTGATCACCACTAAACCCCATTCCAGTGTCCTGATCACTGTCATACACCATACCAATGTCCAGATCACCACCATACCCCACACCAGCATCCTGATCATCACCATACCTCACACAAGCTTCCTGATCACCGCCATACCTGCATCCTGATAATTGCCATACAATTTTCTTGATCAGTGATAGGTAGACCAGAAATTAGATGTGTAATTTATGCCCCTAGAACATCTTAAAAAAAAACTGACAAAAAATTACAACTATAAAAACCTTGCTGTGCCACTTATTAAGTACCATGGACATTCTACTTTCCAAAAAGGGGTCATTTGGGGGATATTTGTACTGTCCTGGCATTTTAGGACCTCAAGAAATGAGACAGGCGGTCAGTACATCAGGACTGATCAATTTTTAAATATATTGTATAGGGATGGGCCGAACACCCCCCTGGGTTCAGTTTGCATCAGAACACCGCAAACAGGCAAAAAGTTCTGGCGAGCATGTGAACCCTACTAAAGTCAATGAGACACGAACATGAAAAATCAAAAGTGCTAATTTTAAAGGTTTATATGCAAGTTATTGGCATAAAAAGTGTATGGGGGTTGGAGTACTGCCCTAGGGGACATGTATCAATGCAAAAAAAAAGTTTTTAAAAAGCAGTCATTTTAATCATGCTTAAAGTGAAACAATAAAAATGAAATATACCTTTAAATATCGTGCCTTAGTCTGTCTCTAAAGTGGCGCATCTGTGCGATGTTTAGAACAGTGCCGCTGCAAAATGACATTTCTAAAGGAAAAATGTCATTTAACCACTTCCTGCCCGGCTTATAGCTGATTGATGGCTGGTAAGTGGTTTTGTTATCCAACATCATATAATATCCAGCAGGATAACAAGCCGGCGCGTAGCGCAGCGATCGGTGGTGTGTTGGGTCAGTCTGACACACTACATCTCCAATCTCGGTAAAGAGCCCCTGACTGAGGCTCTTTACTACGTGATCAGCTGTGTCCAATCACAGCTGATCACGGTGTAAACCAGGGCCGTAGATAATTTTTTGTCCTGGGGGGGTTCAGTAGCAGGTAACAAGTGGTGAAGTGAGCCAAGCAGCACTGTGTGGGTTAACGCTGTGAGTCACATGGGAACTGCATCACATTTCTGTGCAATTCACATGCGATTCAGTGCATTGCGATTTGTGCCCATTCATTTTGAATGGCCTTAGATTGCACTGCATTACACCAAAATCCTGCATGTACTAATTTTACGAACGCATTGATTCGGATCACATGGTCATTTTGTATCATCGGATCTGGGGCAGGCTAGCACACTGCCTTTGGGTTGTTGTTAAGATTTCACTGACACCCGTTGTAGATTGCAAGGGCAGTACAATTTGAATATGGTGCAGGACCAGGGCCACCTTTAATATTGATTGGACCCTGGGCAAAAATTTTCTTTGCCCCCCATTCACATCATGACTGCTCACTGATTGGTTGCTGAAGGTTACAGCACATCATTAATGCTCACTGATTGGTTGCTGGAGGTTACAGCACATCATCTCCTCACTGCCTGCACACAATGGACTGGGGAGGTGGGGGACTCGCCAATAGACAGAAAACTGCTAGATCGTGTTATTAGCAATGAGCAGAGCACACACAGCTATGAAAGTAGGGACGACAGCGCGTGTGAAAGAGGTTTTCGTGGTGAAAGGTCTACTTTAAACCAGAACAGCTTGTTCTGACACTAATACACTCCATTTATTGTGTGGATGTATAGCTCGGTTTGAGATTGCATCCCAGTGATGGTCAACCAATGAGGTTTTCAGGGCCTCAACTGCAGCCCCTGACACACTAAAGGATTGTGAATATCATTTACTGCCAGACATACTACGCAAGATGATCAGAGACTGCAGGCATACAAGAGATGGTCAGAGACTGCAGACGTACAGGAGATGGTCAGAGGCTGCAGGCGTACTACAGGAGATGGTCAGAGACTGCAGACATAGTACGGGAGATGGTCAGAGACCATCCATGTACTGTCTGATCTCTTATCCCTGTACATTGTCTGCTGAACACTCACAATGGCCCTTCCTGATCACCATAACAGGTGCTGTCAGTGTCCCCACACACCGCACATGTCATTTACTTACTGTGTGACACCAACAATGAGGACAGGTCCTAGACTTTCAGCATGGACTGTACAGAGGAGGGAGGAGCTGTCCCTACCTCTCTTCTCCCCTGATCACAGGTCTGGTTATTAGAGGGTGGAGTGATTGGCTGTTAGGGGGATGTGGAGGTCACGTGACGGCAGGTCAGGCAGTGGTTGGTTGGGAATTGAAAGAGACAACGGAGCACCAAGCTGGGAACCAAGCCACACAGCTGTAGTCCAACTCCACCCCAGTAGTATTTGGTCACCATCTTTTCTATGGGCAGCACAGGTGCAAGGGGCAGCTGCTTTGTGCCCCACAACAATGACTGGGGCTTGGCCCATTGCAGCTGCCCCTTTTGCCCCACATTAAAGACAGCCTTGTTCAGGAGATGCGTTGCAGGTTTTCTGCACCACATCCTAGTGTGAGCCTTTTCAACACAATTAAAAAAGGGCCAGGGCACTGAGAGCAGCAAACAGTCCAGCCTGGCTTTGGCAGCAACGTTGTTGTGCCTGGCAACCCTCAGCCCTTTGGCTCTGCAGTCAGCACCACAACATAGCTGACAGAACCAGGCTGGACTGTCAGTACCAACCAAGCAGTGGAAAATGGTAACCCACAAATCCAGCGATTAGTGAATAATTGTCACAGTTGCCACAGACTCACTTAGCTCAATGGCAGAACAGCAGTGGTCTTTGATGACCGTCTCTCAGGCAGAAAACAAGCCGAATGGGAAAGAGGGAGGCTGAGCTGCTTAGCAGCAATACCTGCTACCTTGCGCGTTCTCTGCTCCATTCTCCTACGAAGTCCAAGGCGTGAAGTACAGAGTGTAGAGACAGTCGGGCGTGGTGGGCGGGACTAGAGACGCCGCCCGTTCCCACTGTGTCTATGATCTGTCCACCGGGAACCCAGCACAGTGCCTGTGATAGTGTGCCTTACACCCGACCTGCTGCATCCACTTCGCCCGTAATACTGACTCCTTTGCTCCGCTGTTTGTTGTTGTGGTGCTGGCGCCATGAGAGACGACAGGGCAGAGCCACTTTTTATTTTTGGCAGGATGCTCTGGGGAGGTTTGAACACCCCAAACCCTCCCCTTATCTACCTCCTGGTGTAAACAGGAAAAGACATGCATTGACTTTTCCTCTACTCGCGCTGACAGACGCGAGTAGAGAGACGACCGGTTGCTCTCCTGACGGGGGGGGGGGGGGGGG
>BLSH010151671.1:923545-933630 GCA_018402905.1 Glandirana rugosa | reverse complement strand
CACATGTCTATATTATGTGAAGTCCGCCACATAATTTTATATATATATATATATATATATATATATATATATATATGTGTGACTTTATTTTTAACCCCACACAAATACTAAAGGGGTTCAAATAAACATTGATATATAATTAACGGATTAAGGAGATGAAACAATTTGATGGTTTGGAGACTATGGTCATTACTATTACTACGCTATTATTCCAATCGAATATAGATATATATATATATATGAAATCTTTGCTTTATTGAATTAGAGTGATTGATTATTTATATATATATATATATAGATATAAGCTAACCTTATTATCGCATCATTATCATTACTGGTATCAGAGGTTTGGTAGTTTAACAAAGTAGAGGAATTAGGCAATTAATATATAGTTACAAATAAACTTGGGGAAATCATAAACACACCCCAATTTTTATTTCAGTGTGTATATATATATATATATATATATATATATATATATATATTTTAATACACCGCCTGAAGTGTATTATATCTGTACACCGTTGAATGCACTGTATAGATAGTCTACACTGAATGCAGTGTGTGTGAATATATATCACACATTGTATATATATTGTGGGGGGTGGGGGTTGCTCAATGGGGATCACCTTCCCTGGGAAAAAGGTAGTCCAAACAGCAGGTTTTCTTAAAAGCTGACTTGTAGCCAGCTTTATTTTAAAAGGTTGAATGAAACTCAAACAAACAAAACAGAAAATAAATCCTTGCCATCCAGGCTCTTACTAAACATTTCCAGTTTTCCTAACTGAGCGGAGAAGGGCTTCTCACAGTCACCCACAAAACAAACACAATGCAAACCTTTTGTTTCAGTCCTAAAGCAAACTTTAGTTCATTAGCTCTCTCAGGTTTGATGGCTCCTGAGTCCCAGGCCAGAGCAAATCTTTGCTCTACTCCTGCTTATTTATACCACCTGTTGGTGGACACAAGTCCGGAACCTGTGGACACAGGTCCGTAACCAACCTGCTAAGGTGGCTGGTAACTGCTGGACCAGATTCTGCATTAGTTCACTGAAAATGAACACATGCGTGGTGAAACATAACGTCCATCAATTATCTTGCCTTTCATAATGTCACATATCCTCCCCCCCTCTCTCTGTTCAAGCCCCTAGGGGCTGTGCAACTGTCCCAACCAGAAAATACACACGGGAAAGGGCATCTGCATTATTCTGGCGTTTCCCAGCTCTGTGTTCCACTGTGAACTTGAATGCTTGCAGAGCAAGTAACCACCTTGTCACATGACTGTTTTTCTCTTTATTATCACACATCCATTTCAAAGGGGCATGGTCAGTGACTAGTTTGAATGGTCTCCCCAACAGGTAATATTTCAGGGCCTCTAAGGCCCATTTGATAGCTGAATATTCCTTCTCAACAATGGCATAGTTTTTCTTATGTCTGTTAAGCTTCCTGCTCAGGTAGACAACCAGGTGCTCCTCACCATCTCTGATTTGGGACAGTACTAGAGTTGCCACCTCATCCCTTTAAACCCGAACACATATGAATTACACAGGTTCTGAGGCTAATTTAATGCAGATAAGGCACCAAGTGAGTTTAATTAGCCCCTTAATCAGCCACAGAACCTGTGTAATTCATATGTGTTCAGGTTTAAAGGGATGAGGTGGCAACCCTAGACAGTACCCCACCCAGTCCAACATCAGAGGTGTCTGTCTGTATGACAAACTCCTTTGTAAAATCTGGGGCCACGAACACCGGTTGTGCACAATGGGCTTGCTTCAACATTTGAAATGCCTTTTCTGCCTCAGGATTCCACTTAATCATGACCGACCCTCTACCCTTCGTCAGGTCTGTCAGTGGGGTTGCAATGGTGGCAAAATTGGGTATAAAACGCCTGTAGTACCCTGTAAGGTCCAGAAATGCACGATCTTGCTTTTTATTTATAGGTTGGGGCCATTTTTGAACCACCTGAGTCTTATTGAGGCCCCCGACCAATGATGTAGCCAAGGTATTTGGCCTCCTCCAAGCCTATGGCACACTTTTTGGAATGGGAGTGAGTCCTATTTTCCTAAAGGAATCTACTACTGCTTGCACCCAGGGCAAATGAGATTCCCAATCTGGGCTGTGGATGACTACATCATCCAAATAGGCGGCTGCGTATTGGTGATGTGGTCTCAGTGTCTTGTCCATCATTCTCTGGAATGAGGCAAGAGCACCATGCAAACCAAAAGGCATCCGCTTATATTGGAATGACCCCTCAGGAGTAGAAAAGGCAGTCTTCTCTTTTGCAGACTCCGTTAGGGGTATCTGCCAATAACCTTTAGTCAGGTCTAACATAGTTATGTACCTGTCACTTCCCAATCTGCATCGAATTTGGATACGCTATTCAACTTCCTGAAATTATTACAAAACCTTATAGTGCCACCTGGCATTGGGACCAACCCTATGGGACTTGAGCAATCACTGTAGGACTCCTCTATCACATCCAACTCTAATAAGTTCTTTATTTCATTTGCAACTGCTTTCGCCCCTAGCCTCGGGTATTCTATAAGGCTTTACATTTACGTGGACACCTGGCGCCGTAATGATGTCATGCTGTATAACTGTGGTCAGTCCAGGAAGGTGAGAGAAAAAGTCTCTATTCTTACTCACAAACTATTTAACGACCTTTTATTGGGCCACCTTACAAGTTTCAGTTATGGGTACCTCAGGGGTCACGTGGGCCATATCCTTTTGGGGAGTTGGCACTGCCAGTAAAGTCCGTCTGTCCTTCCAATGTTTCAAGAGATTAACATGATATATTTGCCTTGGTTTCCTTTGCCATGGCTGGTAAACGTTGAATTTTACTTCCCCTACTCTTTCCATAATTTAAAAAGGGACCCTGTTACTTTGCTAGGAATTTACTCTCAACTGTGGGGGCGGCTAGTACCAGCACTCTATCCCCCGGGTTGAAGGTCCGGGTCTTGGCACCCCGATTATAAACCCTTCTCTGGGCTTCCTGGGCTTGCTCCATCTGTTCCCGTACAAGTGGCATGATAGCCTCAATTCTATCTTGCATCAGTGAGCTATGCTCAATGACGCTTCTGTAAGGCGTGGTCTCTCCCTCCCACGTTTCTTTTGCGACATCTAGCAATCCCCTGGGATGTCTACCATAGAGTAATTCAAAAGGGGAATAACCTGTAGATGCATGAAGTACCTCTCGTATGGCAAGCATGAGGCATGGCAGCAAACAATCCCAATTTCTCCCATCTTTGTCCACTACATTTCTTAACATGCTTGAGCGTTTTGTTAAATCTCTCCATAAGAACATCAGTTTCGGGGTGGTAGACAGAAGTACGGAGATGTGAGATTTTGTACAACTTACACAATTCTTTAGTGACTCTGGACATAAATGGGGTGCCTTGATCTGTTAATACCTCTTTTGGAATACCCACAGACTAAATACTTGAACAAGCTCTTTGGCAATAGCAAGGGAATGGCTTCAAGATACCATGTGGCATAGTCCAGTATTACCAATATGTGCTGATGGCCCAGAACAGACTTTACTACTGGTCCCACCAGATCCATGCCAATTCTTTGAAAAGGCAGTTCAATTATTGGTAACGATACCAGCGAACTGCGAAAATAGGGCGATGGGGCAGAATACTGACACTCTGGGCACGACTTTTGGGGAGGAGGGGGGGGAGGTGCGGATACCCAATTTTTACGGGCACTTCCGTTCCAGTCGCCCTAGGCGATTGGAAGTGGAAGGTCTCCTTCCCCCTCCCTCCCACAGGACAGGTCCTAGAAGACTTCGGGACCTATCATGAATCGCAGTGCCACTCACACACTCACTCACTCACACTGAAGCCGCTAGCTATCTCAGCCGGGTACCCACAGTAGGAATCACGGTGGAGGGGAGGGGGAGAGATCCGAGCCTCCTTGCGGCCCCATCACTGGACCAGGAGACAGATAATTGTCTGTTTATTAAAAGTCAGCAGCTACACTTTTTGTAGCTGCTCACTTTTAATAAACTTAGAAAATGATGGAACTCCATTTTAACCCCTACAGATCCACCCTATTGCCAAAGTACGGCTCCAGCGCGGATCTGAAATGCCGGGACGTCGTCCCCTGTGCACGCTCCTGGCACACCCCCTGGCAGCAGCGGTGGCGCGCGCCACATGCTGCGCGATCGTGCCCGTGGGTCAGGCGGACTCGATGTCCGCCCGAGGCCCGCCGATCTCTTTTAGCAGCCTCAGAACGGGGAACCGCCGATGTAAACACGGCGGTTCTCCGTTCTGTGACAGGGGACATGACAGATCTACTGATCCCTGTCCCAAAAATGTGTAAAAAATGTCCGACATTTCTGCTGCAATATCGCAGTCCCGATAAAAATCGCAGATCGCCATTACTAGTAAAAAAAAAAAATAATAATAATAAAAACGCCATAAATCAATTCCCAGTTTGTAGTCGCGATAACTTTTGCGCAAACCAATCAATATACGCCGATTGCGATTTTTATTTTACCAAAAATATGTAGAAGAATATATATCGGCCAAAACTGATGAATCATTTTTTTTAATGGATTTGTATTTTAGCAAAAAGTAAAAAATATTGTTCTTTTTTGCAAAATTGTCGCTCATTTTTTGTTTATAGAGGTGATCAGAAATGACGCAGAGGTGATCAAATACCACCAAAAGAAAGCTCTATTTGTGGGAAAAAAAGAACGCAAATTTTATTTGGGTACAACGTTGCACGACCGCGCAATTGTCATTCAAAATGCGACAGCGCTGAAAGCCAAAAATTGGTCTGGGCAGGAGGGGGGTTTAAGTGCCCAGTAAGGAAGTGGTTAAGGTCGTCACAGAGGTCAAGTGGGTGCTCTTTACATCTGGAGGAAAATAGATTTAATCTCCAAATACAGAAAGGTTTCTTCACAGTAATAGTTGTGAAAATGTAGTATAGACTCCCTCCAGAGGTGGTTCTGGCCAGCTCAGCAGATAGTTTTTTTTAAAAAAGGCCTGGATTCTTTCCTAGATACATATAGATATATTTGTTTTCCTCTGGATCAGCTGTGGGTATAGGATTGTGTGATTTTTTTTTTCTCCCCTTTATTGACGAACTAGATGGACTTGTGTCTTTTTTCAACCAGACTAACTACGTAACTATGTAACAGTAGTAGGCACTGCTAGTTGCCAGGTCCTGTGCCGAATGGCTGCTCTGCTGCATTGTGAACTCACTTGGCATGGGCACCATTCATTGCATTTCAATGAATACAATGGGTTCTCTGATTAGGTGAGGTGGAGAGGTGTTGTCTAATCAGAGAACACTCTGCATGCATTGAGAAAATGCAGTGTTCCCCGAATTTCACCTTTTTTGAGCAGGCAACCGCCTTTGTTTAGTAAGCAGCAGGGCAGTCACTTGGCATGGGATCCAGAAGCTAGCAGCAATCACTGTAGTAGTGGCATCTACTATAATAGTTTCCAGCTTCCATGAGGATCCCAAAGTTATGGAACCGGCCATACACGGTGCAAAATTCTTTCATGCAACCACGGATTGTGGGAAAGAAATCTGCTCAATTCCCCCATCAACACAGACATTGTTAATGGGTGAATACCTCCTGCTGAGTCATTGCATTCTCCCAGCAGGGGAGCAAGGGAAGCCATCTCCACCAGAAGAAGACAGTGATTATTGCTAGCCACTACCGCTAATTGCATGTTATATCCAGCAGGCTGGTTGTACCCAAAGTGATCAATTGATCAACTTGGTACATTCAGCCTGCCCATACATGATTCGAATCTTGGTCGGTTCCTGCTGAACGAGCCAAGATTCAAACTTTCTATAGCCGGCTAAAGTTTTAGATAGTGTAGGAAAGGTTTTTATTACTGTCTGGGTTCCTGTTGGGAAAATTTACCCCTCTATTTGTCAGTATAGTAGCAGAAATTCTTCTCACTTTGGTGAGAGGTTTTATTTACTTATTTGCATCTCCAGAACAGGAAGTAAAGGGAAATCTTCCCAATAGGACACAGACGGCAAGAAATAACTGCCTTTCCTTGGTGAGCTAAACAGGCCCATGTTAGGTCTAGGTGGAAGTAAATGGATGTGCAGTGTGCACACATGTACATCCTCTTACCTCTGACCCATCAGGCATAGATCTGAAAAAAACACAAACTTTTTTAATTGGACTTACACAGATTATGGAGCTATTCGGATGTAAATGGGTAAATTTTATATCCACCCACTCTTAGAATATTGAGCTTCCATTCAGATCCACCTGAAAAACTGACAAGGCAAACAAATGAGAACGCCCGTTGGAAAGGACCCTTAGGTAAGATTAAGTAAAATTTCTTAGTCAAAAATATTGGTAAAAATACCAGAATTCAAAGCTTGCAGTTTGAAAAATTCCCACTAGATGTCACTGTAGATTCATATAGAGTACTGGGCATGATTTGTATGCTTCATACATGCTAAATTCAAATTTAAAGGAGAAGTTCACCTTTCGTATCATGTTACATCCATATACATGATACGAACAGACCAGCCCCTGTTCTCCCCCAATCCCCTGCTCAGACAGCTAGTGGGGATCCTCTCCTCCCTGCAAGCTGTCACAATTCAATAAAAACACAGCCGAGCAGGACTCCACCCACCCGGCCGCGTCACTTATTGACAGTCCTCACTCATTCACAGTCCTCTGTGAATGGAAAACTACAAGTCCTGACAGCCTTTGCAGCTGTCGACTTGTAGTTTTCAATGACCTAACATGGGCCTGCGGTAGTTCATGGAGTCTTCCTGTGAGATTGTATCTGCTAGGCCGTAGGATGTACGGCACACAGATACACAGACAGATCTGCAGAAGACCTGCATGGCACCAGTGATCTGCTGGTCACTGGTGCAATGCTTTAGAGGCTCCAGAAACAAAAAATAATAAATGCACATTTTTTTTTACCTGCAAAAAAATGTGCATTTATTATTTTATTTATAAGATGAACTTATCCTTTAAAGTAGAATTATAGACAAAACACTTCTTTTTTCATTTTGGATAGAGTAAGGGAGGGTTAAACCCTGTAAGATTTATTTTTGCTATCCTTGCCCCATTGGGGAGATTAACCTTTACTTCCTATCCTATAGCCAAATCAGGAAGTACGTGGACATTTCTGCAAATTAGAGCGGAATTCCACCCAAAAATGGAACTTCTGCTTTAAGCACTCCTCACCCCCTTACATGCCACATTTGGCATGTAATTTTTTTTTTTTGGGGGGGGGGGGGAGTGTGTCCCCAGGTTTCAGAGGGACTTCCACCTTCTGCCTCTGGGCCGCCTAGGCGACTCCTCCTCTCCTCCTAGGTGGCCCCTCCCTCCTGGCAATCACGTCACAGGTCCCAGAAGATTGCCTGGCCACTAGGAATGCGCAGAGCGACTTGCGCATGGGCAGTCGGTGCCGGGCATGAAGCCGGGCGGGGTGCCCACACTAGGAATGGCGGGGCGGTCGGGAGGAGCGGGGAGACGAGTGAGGCTTCGGGAGCAGCCATCGCTGGACCGGGAGACAGGTAAGTTACTGTTTATTAAAAGTCAGCAGCTACACTTTTTGTAGCTGCTGACTAACTAAACAAAAAAACGAGTGGAACTCCGCTTTAAGGTAATCTCTTGGGATCTTCTTTTACTTTCACTTTCCATTAGAACAGGACAAATAGGATGAATTTCCCTAATGGAACACAGACAGAAATAAAAACGAACAGGTGTTCTAATCCATCTCCCATCTATCCAAAACAAAAAAAAAATAATTGCCTTAACCACTTCAGCCCTGGAAGGATTTACCCACTTCCTGACCAGACCATTTTTTGCAATATGGCAATGCGTCGCTTTAACTGACAACTGCGTGTTCATGCGACGTTGTACCCAAACAAAATTGATGTCCTTGTTTTCCAACAAATAGAGCTTTCATTTGGTGGTATTTGATCACCTCGGCGTTTTTTATTTTTTGCGCTATAAACAAAAAAATAGCGACAATTTTGAAAAAAGTACAATATTTTTAAATTTTTGCCATATCCAAAAATGTAAAAAAAAAACGAATTTCTTCCACAGTTTAAGCCAATATGTATTCTACATATTTTTGTCAAAAAAAAATCCCAATTAGCGTATATTGATTGGTTTGCGCAAAAGTTATCGCATCTACAAAATGGGTAGATTTATGGCATTTTTATTATAATTTTTTTTTTCACTAGTAATTGTAGTGATCTACGATTTTTAGCGGGACTGCGACATTGCAGGGAACGGATCGGACACTTTTTTTGGTATATAAAAATGCACTGATTACTGTATAAATGACACTGGCAGGGAAGGGGTTAACACTAATGGTGATGAAGGGGTTAAATGTGTTCCCTGGGAGGGGCTTCTAACTGTATGGGGGCTGGGCTGACTGGAGGAGGAGAGAGATCGCTGTTCCTTATCACTGGGAACAAGCAATCTCACTCTACTCCCCTGACAGAACGGGGATCTGCTTTTACACTGGCAGATCCCCATTCTACCTCTCTCTGGAGCGATTGCGGGAGGCCGATAGACATCAAGTCCGCCAGACCCACTAGTTGGCTCCCCAGCTAGCAAATGGGATCGCTGTGTACGCACCCAACGTACGACTACGACAATTCGCGCAGCCGTGCCAACCTGCCTCAGTGAAACTGCAGCGGCTGGTCGACAAGCGATTAAATTATACTTTAATGTTGAAAGCTTGACCAAATTTCTTGGAACCATTTGTTGTGAGTGATCTTTGTAGAATGTATAATAGTAAAAAAGTAAAGTTAAAGTAGAACTATAGGCTAAAAAAATTTTCAGTTTGGATAGAGCAAGGGAAGCTTACAACCCCTGCCAGAATTTTTTCACCATCTATGTCCCATTGTGGAGATTTCCCCTCACTTCCTGTCCCACAGCCAAACAGGAAGTGAGAGGAAATCCCTGAAAATCAAGGGAATTCCTTGGGGACCCCCAGGTCACCAGGACTAGTGTACCCATTGGAAGATTTCCCCTCTATTATTTTTCTGGGGAAAACCCAAAAGTTTGGTAATTTCTTTCACTTTCAATGATAATAGTAAACAGGACAAATAGAGAGGGGGAATCTCCTTAACGGGGGCACAGACAGTAATAAAAACTGACAGGTGTTCTAATCCCTCTCCACTCTACCCAAAACGTAAAAAAACGTTTTGCCTTTAGTTATACTTTACCCGCTTCCCGACCACGTCGCGTACATTTACTTTTGCAGAGTGGCTCTGTCTTGTGAATTGCAGTCTATAAACGGTGGCTCGCGCATGCGCTGTAGCGGGCCGAAGCGCGCCGGACTCTATCTTCGTTGGCGAGCCGCGATTGCCTGGCAGAGAACAAAACCAGGGAGCCGTCGATGTAAACATGGTGGTTCCCCACTCTGTCAGGCAGCATGTGAGAGATCTACTGATTCCGGTCACTAGGATTAGTTTGATCTCTTAAGTCCCTGGCAACCCAGCCCCCATACAGTTATAACACACCTAGGGAACGCACTTAACCTCTAGATCTCCCCCTGCAGATTAACCCCTTCACTGTCAATGACATTTATACAGTAATCAATGGATAGAGGGATTTTTTGTATAACATACCGTAAAATCCTTTTCTCTGAGTTCACTGACAGACACAGCCTTCTTATGACACATGGGGTTATGCTCATCCTACTAGGAGTAGACTAGGCAAAAACAAACAAAAGCGTAGGTTGGCCCCTCCCAGGGGGCCGTCCTCACCTCAGCATATAATCCCCCTGCTCTGCATAGCACATCAGTTCGTAACAAGCTGTACAAAACCAACGCAGAGGGGTGGGTGCTGTGTCTGTCAGTGAACTCAGAGAAAAGGATTTTACGGTAAGTTATACAAAAAATCCCTCTTTCTCTTCCGTTCACTGACAGACACAGCCTTCTTATGACACATGGTGACGTCCCAAAGCTGTGCCAATCAAGAGGGGTGGGCAAACCATAACAAATGTACCCAACAGAAAGACGCCCTCTCAGGCGGCGCTAAACGCGCCTAAACTGCCGCTTGTAATACCTTGCGGCCAAAAGCAGCATCCGAGGATGCTACAACATCAACTTTGTAAAACTTAGTAAACG
>BLSH010151671.1:886938-907858 GCA_018402905.1 Glandirana rugosa | reverse complement strand
GGTCTCTGGTGACCTGGGGTTTTTGTCACCCACAGATCTTGCCCTTTTCCTCCTGACTAACAATACAGTAGAGTGGTGGTGATAAAAACTAGCAGTTGTAACCGTTCCCAACTTTACAGAAATGTGGTTACGGTTTCCCCACTCGAAAGCTAGACACCCACTGTTTTTGGGGTCCAGTGGTCTCTGGAAAAAGAGGTGAAGGAAAATCTAATCAATTGGGGCACAGGCAGCAATACAAATCTGGCAAAGTAAGTTTTATCTGGGATACCCCATTACCAACAAGTACTATATATCTAGAGTGCAATGGGCAAAAATAACCTTACAATTTTTTTTCTATTTACAGTATAAAGGCAATTGATGGGTGCACAAACTGGGCATATTTCAGAGTAAGCTTTTGAGAATATACATTTAAATCACACATAACATGTATGTGTTTTGCCTCTCTACAGTTTCCAGCAATTCAGTAACAGTGACTAAAATCTGATATAACTGAACAAGACAGACAAAAATATATGTATTCCCTAAAGCTAAAACTATCTTCTATTTGACCAGTTTATTGTGCAACAGTTGTGAAGGTACCCATATGCAGGTCACTTTGCAGTAAACAAAGGTTACTCAGGCCTATCTTGCTGATAACTGGCGTGTATATAGGTAGCCCCCTGACATTCCTGCTAAACCACTACCATTCAGCCGGGATGGAAAATCCAATCGTATAACACACAAAGGTGGCTATTGTGCTACATTTTGTTATGGAATCCTCAGGCAGGTCAGAAGGTGTGCCTAACAATGACAACATACAGAATTGACAATGTGTTCCTATTGGCAAATTGACTGCTCAAAGCTTGCCACCTTGGCTTTATTGTCCACTGCAATTATATAGAGAATTGACTACACCACTGATTTTTTTTAAATCTGCCTAAAAGTAAACAGCAATATATAGCTTTTACTGGTTTACCTCTTAGTTACTGTATGTGTAGAAACCAAATAGAGAAATTGATGTAATTATGGTACATTTTAACAGGGGACTGGCACCCTTTCCCCATGGTTGCCTCAAACTGACCTGAATAAATGATACTACAAACAATGCTCAATAAAGTCTACGATCAAATAACAGAGCATTAATAACCAAACAATCTTGGTGGTGTTCATATGGAAGTGGAACTTCTTACAGGAGTCTGGTGTGATTAGGCTTTGGATTCCATATATCTTGCAAACACACTCCAAAAGTACAGAACAGAAAGTACAGTGCCCCAATTTACTTTTAATAGACTAGTAAACTTAAAGTACTACAAATAGCTACTATTTATTTGCATTCACTACAGGCTCCCCTATGGGTGCAAAATTAGATCTTGACTTGTTAAAGCTATATGTCTGATGCTCAATTATGTTGTGAAATGGATTTACCTGTGAATTGTAAAGACATTTTAAAGTGGTTCTAAAGGCTCAAGGTTTTTTACCATCAGACATTCTATGCCTGAAGGTAAAAAACCTTCTGTGTGCAGCATCCCCCCTGCCCCTCCTAATACTTACCTGAGCCCTATCCCGATCCAGTGATATGCCTTGGGTCTCCGGGGACTCTGCCTCCTCATTGGCTGATACAGCAGGGGAGCCACTGGTTGCCGTAGCCATCAATCACAGCCACTGAGCCAATCAGGAGAGAGAGGGGCATGTCGAACTACAGCTGTGTGTGTGTGAACAGACATGCAGGAGCACGCCTGCTTGGGTGCCCCCATTGCAAGCTGCTTGCTGTGGGGGCACTCAGCAAGAGGAAGGGGTCAGGAGCGACGGTGGGGCACCTGAGAAGAGAAGGATCTGGGCTGCTCTGTGCAAAACCACTGCACAGAACAGGTAAGTAGGACATGTTTGTGATTTTATTATTATTATACACTTTATACAGACTTTACTACCACTTGAAATGACATGCAGGTTACCCTATTGGCCACTATGTGTATAAATCCCTGTAAGTGTATTTTCCTAAAACCCTCCCACAGACCAGTGCATATATTACTGTGCCTGACAGCTTAAAAAGTGTCAATACTTCATCAGAAATTGAAGCCACAAAAAAGTAAATTATTTACATGGATATATTATCAGCAAAATAATTCAAAGCCAGTTGCATTACATGCTTTTTTTTTTTTTTAGGATTGCTACAGTTTAGCTTTAAAGTTGTTCTAAAGGTTGAAGGTTTTTTTTACCTTCATGCATTCTAAGCCCCCCCTAATTCTTGCCCGAACGGGATGTGCATGAGAGAGATTGCTCTCCCGGGTCTCTGCCTCCTCGTTGGCAGCAGTGGGATCCACTGGCCTCTGCTGCTGTCAATCACAGCCATTGAGGGCATAGGCTCAGGCCTAGCCTCTAGTCCATGTCTTACGGACACACAGAGCGGTATTCAGGAGCGAGCATGCAGGAGTGTTCTTCAGAAAGCAACGAGAAATAGGTGTCATGCACATGTCACTGCATTATCTTGTGTTATTTGCCCTGGTCCTCACAGACCACACACTACCACAATTGGTGCCTTGGTGGTCACGAGACCGATTGTAAAAACAATAAATAAATACATTTAAAAAATCCTAGAGTGGCAAGAGACAACCCATGAAAGGAGTGCTCGCTTTAATTCATGGACAATTATATTAAAAAAAAAAAAATTACAGTTTTAAAAATATGCTCAGCAGACTCACCTGATCCTGCAAGACGGCTTGGATCGTGACCGACAGCAGTGCACTTCCTATTTGCTTCCCTATCTTTCCTGCCTACATGACCTTGAGCTCCAATAAAACCAAGCATTGTTTCCGTGTTTTTCTTATATTTTATTTTTTACATTTTGCCACATGACCACATTTGAACTCCGCAGGGCACATGTGCAAATTGTAAATTTAAAAAATAAAAATTCTAAATTGGAATAAATTATTAAAAAAAAAAAAAAAGAAGTAACATGGATGCAAGGCTAGATTTTATTGAAATACATGGAGTGGAGGTTTATTGAAGTACATGGTTACAATGGTGACTTGGGCAAGAACGACAGGGGAAAAGAAGGAAGTGCTTTGCGGTCAATCACGGTCACTGAGCTGCCTCGTCTGACTTGTAGGAGGGTCACGTGTATAGCTAGGGAGAAAAGAGGACGTTCAAGGCTTCCTCACAATGAATTTGGAGCATGTAGGGGCAGAGTGGCAATGCAGAAAACTATCTAATGCAATAACGTGGCTGCTCTGAGGAAGGGACCCTAATGTACTGGCAGGTAATACAACCCAAGACTAGATTTTTGATAGAAAGCAACAGCACACAGAGGGGTTGATTTACAAAAACTGGAGTGCAAAATCTTGTGCAGCGCAGCATAAAAACCAATCCGCTTCCAGGTTTTATTATCAAAGTTTGATTGAACAAGGTGAAGTCAGAAGCGGATTGGCTACCATCCACAGCTGCACCAAATTATGAGTGCTCCAGTTTTAGTAAATCTCCCCCATAGTGATAAATTATTTATGGGGTTTAGTATTAAGTTTAATATTTTGGATTCACTGACCCTTTAAGTTTACAAGTCTTTTAAAAGAGCACAGTTTTTGAATTTTCCGTTTGAGATTGTTAAACCTCTTTAATTTTAAACACTATACAGGTGTACAGTTAAAAAGTGTTTGCTTTCCTTTTTTGAAAGATTGATCCTTGGCAAAGAGAAATTAAAAAAGAAAATAATCATTTTAGAAATGACAAGCAATAGGAAAGTGTTCTCTTGTGATTAGAATTTCTAAATTTGTTTAGCGTTCACTGATTCAGAAAGTTGGTTTCAAAAGAAACAATATCACTGTATTCTGATCAATAAAAAAAAAAAAATAATAATAATAATAAAATCATTCTGACACAATCGAAATGCACACATATTCACTCAAAGCTCAAGTGAGAAAATACAAAACTTCTGGCAGCAACTGGACTGAGCAAACATGATCTTCTATAAGTAATTTGATGAGGACTAGCAAATTTAAAAACGCTTTATACAACACAAAAATGGTTCTACTGTCCTGATTTTTCAGGCGTCACCTCCAACCAAGGAAGTATTGCATTTATTCAGTCTTCTGAGAAGCTGCAAACATACTTTGCAATATGTTCAGATCAAGGGATCTGGACCACTTTTCCCAATAAAGAAAATGTTTTTAGATAGATAGATATATGTATAAAAAAACTATGTCCACAGAAATGCCAGATATGATTTACCACTTCTTTTCAAGCGTGTATCTATACCTCCCCTCTTGCAGTAACATAGTTTATTTTGTTGATTTCCTCAAGGGCCCACGTACAGTGATACAATACTGTTAACCAATCACAACAAAGAGCAGAAGAAGGCCCTGGTCTTGCAATTCTTCTCCCAGCCTACATCCCACATTCCAATGTCAAGATGGAATACTGAGGTATATAAATTCCGCAGAACGTTCACAAATACATCTGCAATGCGTTCGGAATCAATGTCCATGAAATGATGCTTATTTTCCTCAACTTTTCCTAGCTGTTGAGACTTCCTACTGTTGCAGGTTAAGCGAAAATTTCCACTGCTGCGATAAAGAAGGACTGCATGCTTCTACTGTTAGACCACCGTTTTTGGCATTTCGACTGTCTAGGCAAAAGTTGCTTCCGACATGCCTCAGCTTGGAGTTATTTTCAATTTGTTCCCATTTCTAAATTAAAAGGAAAGTGGGGAAATAAAAAAAATTAAGGTTAGAGAAAACAAATGTAGATGACTGATCAACCTACTTGTGCTTTTTAAGAGTCATGGCAAAGGGACAATATTTGTGTAAAGCCCACCCCCAGACACAATGATGATCACCTTTTCTAGCAATCCCACGCTGCTCTTTCTTGTGTAAAAGCTAGGCCAAAATGCTTGATACTGCCAAGTATGGTGGAGCATGTGACCTTCAATAATTTAGTGCTTGTGCCTGGCAGCCAATTACTGGGTTTTGAGTATTGCCTAGAGGGCGAGGTCACCACTCTTTTATGCCAGCCAATTTGATAGCTAATCGCTGGAGAAGTACAAGTGGGTCAGGGGGAGTATTACACAGACATGGTCGCTTTGCGCTGAATGGGAATGGGCTGCTGTACCTGACAGAAATAAGGGGAAAAGTCTCTTACCCTTTTTCTAAAATGCAGTAGCAGGGGACAGCATGGTGCTGCAGCACCATGTGGTTTCCGGCACCCGAAAATGTGCTGCATTTTCATATGCGTGGGGATGCCATTAATTAATGGCACCCCAGCACTTTTGCTGAAGAGCAGCAGGTTTTGCCTGTGGGTGCACGGATGTGTGCGATTTACACATGCTCCACCATAAGTGTGACCCTAGCCCTAATATTTAACGGTATGAAAACATTTCTAATAATTATAAAGCAGCATTGGTTTAACGGGTAAAAGAAGAAAAAAAAAACACATTTTAAAGAGAAAATCGTAATGTATGTAACCATAAGTGTCAGAAAGTAAAATCAGAAAGATAACCAAAAACAGCATCTGTACCTAATAGAGTTAGCCTATTTTCTGAGTAGCAATTTATAGAACTGGAGTTCTTTCTGCTTTTAAAGAAAAACTTCAGTTTAACTGAAAATGTATAGATCACACTGAACTGCTTAAAGGCTGTTTTTATTTTAACTTTGTTATAACTTTCTTTCTGTACTTTCTAAAAGTAATTACTTTTACATTTTAGTCTGCTGACAGCCACCTTTTCAGTAACTGACACTAAGTAAGGCAGGGTTCACACCAATGCGAATTGGATGCGGAGAATTCGCAATAGCAGGAGATTTTGACCAGCTCTCTATGGAGCCGGTTCACATATCTACGCAGCAGGTCCGGTACGTTTTGCACAATAACGCTGTGCGACATTTGGCCCGTTTCAGACGCACCCCTGCTGTGAGCTGCTGTGTGTTCTAGTGTGAACCCAGCCTCAAACACTTTGATTTGTATTCCATTTGTAAGCAGGATTTTATGGGATCCTTATCACCTTGCTTCTGATATTAATTCACTCCCTTTCCCATAACTCTTAAAGCAGAACTAAAGGTATTAAATACTCACCTGTCCAGTGGTACCTTGCCAAAACCAGCATCTTCTTCTGAGTGCCAGTCTTCAAGTCTCTTCATTGGCAGGCACGGGGTGATATGACTCCTGTACATGCACAGCAGCCAGTCATTCCGGCACGGGGCCGTAAGCGGATATGCGCATGTGCAGCTCAATTTACAGCACCAGAGAAGACAGTGAGCAGGTAGGTAAAGGTATTTTATGGCAGAAGAAACATTGCAGGTCTCTTCTGCAGTAAAAGCCTGCCTGCTCGCTGTTTTTTTTACAGTGGAACGTTAGTTCCTCTTTAAGGTTAAACTACAGCCACCCTTTGAATGGAATGGGACATTGCAACATGATTTATTAATCTGGCCATATAACATATAATCAGAGTGTGAAATGTCTGTACAATTAACTTTAAAAATGTACCAAAGCTATGTAAATAAGACAAACCTGAACAATCAATTCATATTTGTATCTAGTCAGATAGGACCACTTCTAAACCGAGCCTGTTTTTTGGGTTCGGTGTTTACAAGCTAAAAACAGTTTTTTTTTTTGCTGTAAAATTACTTAGAACCCCCAAACATTATATCTTTTTTTTCTAACACCCTAGAGAATAAAATCGCGTTCAATGCAAAACTTTATGTCACACCGTATATGCGCAGTGGTCTTCCAAGCATGCTTTTTTTTTTTAAAAATAAATTCAGTTTTTTTAGTTAAAAAAGAAAACAGTAAAGTTAGGCCATTTTTTTCCCATATTGTGAAAGATAATGTTACGCTGAGTAAAATGATAGCCAACATGTCATGCTTCAAAACTGCGTCCGCTCGCAGAATGGCGACAAACTTTGCAACTTAAAAATCTCCATTGGCGATGTTTAAAAAATTCTACAGGTTAGCAGTTTTGCGTTATAGAGTGCTAAAGTCTTTGCTCTCACTCTAACGAGGGAAAGAAGTGGAATTTTATGCAATAGCCAAGTCAATCACCTAACCTGAATCCGATCGAGCATGCATTTCACTTGCTGAAGACAAAACTGAAGGGAAAATGCCTCAAGAACAAGCAGGAACTGAAGACAGTTGCAGTAGAGGCCTGGCAGAGCATCACCAGGGATGAAGCCCAGCATCTGGTGATGTTTATGCGTTCCAGACTTCAGGCTGTAATTGACTGCAAAGGATTTGCAACCAAGTATTAAAAAGTGAAAGTTTGATTTATGATTGTTAATCTGTCCCATTACTTTTGGTCCGTTAAAAAGTGGGAGGCACATATACAAACTGTTGTAATTCCTACACCGTGCACCTGATTTGAATGTAAATACCCTCAAATTAAAGCTGAAAGTCTGCAGTTAAAGCACATCTTGTTTGTTTCATTTCAAATCCATTGTGGTGGTGTATAGAGCCAAAAAGATTAGAATTGTGTCGATGTCCCAATATTTATGGACCTGACTGTGTGTGTGTGTGTGTGTGTATGTATATGTATATGTATATATATATATATATATATATATATATATATATATATACACACATACACACACACACACACACACACACACAGTATCTCACAAAAGTGAGTACAGCCCTCACATTTTTGTAAATATTTTATTATATCTTTTCATGTGACAACACTGACAAAATGACAGTTTGCTACAATGTAAAGTAGTGAGTGTACAGCTTGTATAACAGTGTAAATTTGCTGTCCCCTCAAAATAACTCAACACACAGCCATTAATGTCTAAACCACTGGCAACAAAAGTGAGTATACCCCTAAGTCAAAATGTCCAAATTGGGCCCAATTAGCCATTTCCCCTCCCCAGTGTCATGTGACTCATTAGTGTTACAAGGTCTCAGGTGTGTTAAATTTGGTGTTATTACTCCCGCACTGGTCACTGGAAGTTCAACATGGCACCTCATGGCAAAAGAATTCTCTGAGGACCTGAAAAAAAGAATTGTTGCTCTACATAAAGATGGACTAGGCTATACGAAGATTGCCAAGACCCTGAAACTGAGCTGCAGCACGGTGGCCAAGATCATACAGCAGTTTAACAGGACAGGTTCCACTCAGAACAGGCCTCGCCATGGTCGACCAAAGAAGTTGAGTGCACATGCTCATCGTCATATCCAGATGTTGTCTTTGGGAAATAGATGTATAAGTGCTACTAGCTTTGCTGCAGAGGTGGAAGGGGTATGGCCTGTCAGTGCTCAGACCATACGCCGCACACTGCATCAAATTGGTCTGCATGGCCATCTTCCCAGAAGGAAGCCTCTTCTAAATAGGATGTACAAGAAAGCCCGCAAACAGTTTGCTGAAAACAAGAGAACTAAGGATATGTATTACTGGAACCATGTCCCGTGGTCTGATGAGACCAAGATAAACTTATTTTGTTCAGATGATGTCAAGCGTGTGTGGCGGCAACCAGGTGGGTACAAAGACTAATGTATCTGGTCTACAGTCAAGCATGGTGGTGGGAGTGTCATGGTCTGGGGCTACATGAGTGCTGCCAGCACTGGGGAGCTACAGTTCACTGAGCGAAACAAGAATGCTAACATGTACAGTGACACACTGAAGCAGAGCATGATTCCCCCTTCCCTTCGGAGACTGGGCCGCAGGGCAGTATTCCAACACTACGACCCCAAACACACCTCCAAGACGACCACTGTCTTGCTAAAGAAACTGAGGGTAAAGATGGACTGGCCAAGCATGTCTCCAGACATAAACCCTATTGAGCATCTGTGGGGCATCCTCAAATGAAAGGTGGAGGAGCGCAAGGTCTCTAACATCCACCAGCTCCATGATGTCATCATGGAGGAGTGAAAGAAGACTCCAGTGGCAACCTGTGAAGCTCTGGTGAACTCCATGCCCACGGGAGTTAAGGCAGTGCTGGAAAATAATGGTTGTCACACAAAATATTGACACTTTGGGCCCAATTTGGATATTTTCACTTAGGGGTGTACTCACTTTTGTTGCCGGCGGTTTAGACATTAATGGCGGTGTGTTGAGTTATTTTGAGGGGACAGCAAATTTACACTGTTATACAAGCTGTACACTCACTACTTCACATTGTAGCAAAGTGTCATTTCTTCAGGTTTGTCATATGAAAAAATATAATAAAATATTTAAAACATGTGAGGGGAGAGATAGTGTGTGTGTGTGTGTGTGTGTGTGTGTGTGTGTGTGTGTGTGTGTGTGTGTGTGTGTGTGTGTGTGTGTGTGTGTGTGTGTGTGTGTATATATATATATACCTATGCCATGGTTAATGGCTAAAATGGGGTTACACGTTTAAATAGTTAAAAGGGAGTTATACAACTCAGCCCTCCACCCATGATACAAGCAGTAAACAATCGAAACGCAAGCAAAGCAATTAAATGGTGGAAAACAGGACTGTGCATATTATCAACATAGGAGACATAAATCATGAGATTCTGTTTGGACTTGAAGGGTGTATAGACTTTGAAGAGTATATGGACCTGTGGAAATTATTCCAATACATTTCTGTTTAAAATAAGTTTGCAACATTTACTCAGAGAGCATATTGAATGATTTTGCAACATTATTCCAGGTAGCTGACTGAGTGGGATGTTATCCTTTGAATTTGGTATCGCTGATTCGCTGTATATATATATCAGTGTTTAAGACTATAGTATATGGGCCAGCACCTCAGCAATAACCTGAGACAACAGCCTAAAAGCATGATGGGAAGATGAGCTGGAATGACTGGGACATGTAATTATGCATCTTTGATGACCACAGAAACCAGAAAGTCTCCCTGGTGAAGGGGGGCGATGACTGATTTGATAGATTCCATGCAGAATTTTGGGATGCGTATAAAGACATTCAAAAGTTTGAGTTCCAGAATGGGTGAATATCCATTTTAGGCATGGAAACAGAACAAGTTGGAGTAAAACCCCTGGAACTATTCTGCCACAGGAACTAGGACAATACCACCTTAAGCAAGAACGGAGAGGTTTCTATGGTGATCTGCCAATCTGGGCAGTGGCACAGAAGGCCTGGAGGACATAAACTGAGCAGGGGTCAGGTAGCAAAACTCCATTTTGTAGTCCTGGGAGACTACCTCTCACATCCAAATGTCCGAGACGCAAGCTAACCAAGTGCCTGCATAGGTTAACAAGCATCTTCTGCTATCTGAAAAATGGAGGTGCACCGACGTGTACAGGAAAGCATGTCTGAGGATTTGACAGACAGAGTTAGCCAAGGTGTGTCATGATGTGGAGGTCAAGGCGAGAGAAAATAAATTAATGTTTCTTTATAGATAAGGGAGGAGAAGACATTTGCATTCTGTTCCTTAGGCCTCCTATGCAGAAGAAGATAGGTGCTCTTGCCACTAGCAGCAACCTGAAAAATGTAAAAACCTGGTCTGAAGAGATGCTGTCCCGTGTAGGCCATGCAGATAAAATGCTTTTTTGGTTGGGCGTGGGACTGTGTTTGTGACCTCGGTCAAAAATAACTGGTTAGTCTGGGTTATTGGGTCATAAAATATGACCATGCCAACAACCTCAGCAAAGAGAGGATAGGGCCCAGGCACAAATGATGGAGCCAAATGGCATATAATCTAAGATCAGAGAATAGCATGATTCCAGGCTGCTGATGTCGGCACTGTCAGAAGGTGTGCTGCAGGCAGCCCCAGAACCACTAGTGAAAAAGCGAGCAGATGACACTCAGTTCTGGACCCCAAATGTCAGGCTGCACTCTAAACACCAGCAGCAAAAAAATAAATAAATTATATATATATATATATATATATATATATATATATATATATATATATTAATAAAAAGTAAAAAAGAAAATCAGAAAAAAAAAGTTAAAGAAAAAGTGCTAGCCAAAAAATTTTGTGACAGCATAACTGTAGAAAAGACGTGCGTCCTCCTGGGACAGTAGCAGAAACTGAGGCACACTGGGAGGATTCATCCTAGGCTACAGTTTTTTGTTTGCTAGTTTCCAATCCTGTAGGCAGCAATAAAACCCAAAAGTAAAGACTTCCTGTGTGCCTCAATGGATGAGGAAAAAAAGAAAAGTAAACTTGACCTGAGTTTTAACTATTAATTACTCTATCCAATACCAAAAAAATTTTCCTTTGAATGTATTTTAAATATTTTGCTTTGTCCAAGTTAGAATGTTTCAAAAGGACAATAATTATTCGGATCACATTTGAACCATGGGTACAGTCCTTACTTGTCTACTGTCGTTTTCTCTGCAGCCTTGAAGTTTTATAAGAGATCCTGGTGCTCTGTCCACAACAGTAAGACAAAGATCCATGTGTTTAACCGACTTGTCTTTCGTAAGAGCCCATTCCTGAAGTAAAAAGAATACAGAGACAATCAGGAAAATTTGTTTTAAAAAAATCAAAAAAAACTTTTCTTACATTTAATTTTTCACTCACGACTCACTTTTTAGGTCTTTAGCTCTGGAGCCAACATATCATTGTTCTTGTCAGATTTAATAGCAGTGAAACATATTAAAGTATCTTCTATAATCTCCAAACACAAGCATACCAAATCCAAACTTTAAAGTCAAACTAAACCCTCATACAGTATATTCCCATCTGCCATCTTATCCTCTATTTACAGTAGATCTTCAGTTCCCATGGTGCTGCACATGTGATCAGCTAAGACATCAGCTATTGAGGACTTGAAAGATCAGTAGAGAGCTGACATAAGCACACTGACAACTGTGAGAAGTTATCACCATTGGCATGCCTTCATCAGCATATGCATGTTCCAGTAGCCAGAATGTACATGAAAACAATGCATAACGCAATGTAGGTATGTTTGAATAAGAATTTAATAAGATTTATTGAGCATTCACACTACTGTAGTGCATTACTTTGCAGCCCGTTCATTTCAATGAGCTGCTCTACAGGAGACAAAGACAGGAAAAAAAAAAATCATGCATCTTTTTTAGCGTCATGCGTTTTTAACCACACTTTCTTGCTCCAGCAAAACTGTGGCTTTTGCTTGGCGCATTCATTAATTGATACTGAACGGCAACACAAGTGTGACATGCAATTTTGCGTTTCATGAACACGTAAAAAATTGCACAACTTTGAACACATTCATGCACTACACAAGTGGGAATGCAGAGTTTAACTTGTCTTGAAGAAGAAACATTACAAAAATGATATCCATGTTTTAGTATCCATTGTGGACAAAAATGACCCAACAAAACATTTAACAACTTGCCGATCAGCCGCCGTGGCTTGACGGCGGCAGGTCGGCTCTCCTGCGCAAATCGCTGTCATATGACGGTGGGCGTGCTCACTGGCTAGCAGGGGAGCCAATCAGCAGGTGGGGCGGACTCGATGTCCGACGGCCAACCGCGATCGCTACCAGCAGTAACAGGACGGGGATCTGTGAGTGTAAACAAGCAGATCTCCGTTCTGACAGCAGAGAGGAGAGTGATCGTCTGTTCCCAGTAAATGTGAGCAGCGATCTCTCTTTCCCCAGTCATCCCAGCCCCCACACAGAACACATAGACAGGGAACACATTTAATCCTTTGATCGCCCCCTAGTATTAACCCCTTCCCTGTTAGTGTCATTTATATAGTAACCAGTGGCTATTTATAGCACTGATCACTATGTCACTGGTCCCAAAAAAGTGTCAAAAGTGTCCGATCTGTCTGCCGCAATATCACAGTCCCGTTAAAAATCGCAGATCGCCGCCATTACTAGTAAAAAAATTAAATAAATAAAAACTCCATAAATCTATTCCCATAGTTTGTAGATGCTATACATTTTGTGCAAACCAATCTATATGCACTTATTGCGATTTTATTTACCAAAAATATGTAGAAGAATATATATCGGCCTAAACTGATGAAGAAAGTTTTTTTCCATTTTTTTTGGATATGTATTATAGCAAAAAGTAAAAAAAATTGTGTTTTTTCAAAGTTGTTGCTATTTTTATGTTTATAGCGCAAAAAATAAAAACCGCAGAGGTAATCAAATACCACCAAAAGAAAGCTCTATTTGTGGGGAAAAAAGGACGTCAATTTTGTTTGGGGCTGAAGTGGTTAAAGTGAACCCTCCAAATACCAAGTGAATAGGCCCAGATGATACACAGGAATTAAACAAATCTCCCTAACTAGTATTCACTGTGTTCCGGGGGGCGGATAGGGTGGACCCGATCTCCGCCAGCTACCCGCGATGGCTCCCCCGCAGTGATAGAAAGGAAGCCCGTGTATGTAAACACAGATCTCCGTTCTGATAGAGGGGGAAGGGCTGTGATCACAGGCTCTCTGTATATGGAAGCCGTGATCACTCCCCTTCCCCTGCAGCCCAGCCCCCATACAGTTAGAACACACTGAGGGAACACAGTTGACCCTTAGATCGCCCCCTGCAGGTTAAAGCCTTCACTGCCAATGACATTTACACAGTAATCAATGCATTTTCATAGCACTGATCGTTGTATTAATGCCAATGGTCCCAAAAAAGTGTCAAAATGGTTCGACATGTCAGCTGCAATATCGCAGTACCGCTAAAAATCGCAGATCGCTGCCATTACTAGTAAAAAAATAAAAAAAATTAAAAACCCCAGAAATTAATTTTCATCATTCGTAAACGCGGCAACTTTTGCGCAAACCAATCAATAAACGCCAATTGCGATTTTTTTTTTTTTACCAAAAATATGAGGAAGACTATAAATCGGCCAAAACCAATGAAAAAAAAATGTTTATAATTTTTTTTGGATTTGTATTTTAGCAAAAAGAAAAAATATTTTTTTTGCAAAATTGTCGCTCTTTTTTAGTTTATAGCGGTGACCAGAAATGACGCAGAGGTGATCAAATACCACCAAAAGAAAGCTCTATTTGAGGAGAAAAAGGACGCAAATTTTGTTTGGGTGCAACGCCGTACTACCGTGCAATTGTCAGTTAAAGCGGCGCAGTGCCGAATAGCAAAAAGTGCTCTGGTCCTAAATTGTGAGATCCTCCTGGGGCTGAAGTGGTTAAAAGTATGCCAAACCTTGAGGCACCCCAATCTAAATGGAGTCTTTCCTCCTTTCACATCAGAGTCCTCAGACCAAAAACTCTGAAAACTCTGCATTAATTTGACAGTAAAATGATTTTCTTAAAAAATTTCAAACAGAATAACTGTCAGCACGTCTGCATGAAAAGAAAAAAAGAAATCAGACAGTCTGTATTGTGGATCAGGCAACAGTACCACGTAGGACCCTGGCAGAGGTTCAAAGTTGAGTTCTCAGGTAGCAATATACAGGGGTTGGACAAAAATATGGAAACACTACATGATTTGCAGGTGTGAAAGTGCCAAAAAAGCGGGTGCAATGTAACATTCTTTTGCTTCAGCTCAGTTTTTTGAGTTAAAAAATAAAACAGTAAACTTAGGCCAATTTTTTCCATATTGTGAAAGATAATGTTACGCCGAGTAAAATGATACCCAACATGTCATGATTCATGGAATGGCGACTAACTTTGCAACTTAACCCCTCCAGGTCCGCGCTATTGCCGAAATACGGCTCCAGCGCGGACCTGAAATGCCGGGAGGATGTCCATGGACGTCCTCCCACTGCGCATGCTCCCGCGCGCCCCCTGGAGGCAGCGGCGCGCGCCGCACGCTGCGCGAGCGTGCCCGCGGGTCGGGCGGACTCGATGTCCGCCCGAGACCCGCGATCACTTTCAGGAGCCTCAGAACGGGGAACCGCCGTTGTAAACACGGTGGTTCCCCGTTCTTTGACAGGGGACATAGCAGATCTACTGATCCCTGTCACTGGGATCAGTTAGATCTGTTATGTCCCGACCAGCCCTGCCCCCCCACAGTTAGAACACAGCCAGGGAACATATTTAACCCCTACACTGCCCCCTGCAGGTTAACCCCTTCACTGCCAATGACATTTATACAGTAATCAGTGGACATTTAAATTTCTGATCGCTGAATAAATGTCATTGGTCCCAAAAAAGTGTCAAAATGTTCCGACATGTCCCCCCCAATATCGCATTACCGCTAAAAATCACAGATCGCCGCCATTACTAGTAAAAAAAAAAATAAATAATAAAAACGCCATAAATCAATTCCCAGTTTGTAGACGCGATAACTTTTGCCCAAACCAATCAATATACGCCAATTGCGATTTTTTTTTCCCCAAAAATATGTAGAAGAATATATGTCGGCCAAAACCGATGAATAATTTTTTTAATGGATTTGTACTTTAGCAAAAAGTAAAAAATATTGTTCTTTTTTGCAAAATTGTCGCTCATTTTTTGTTTATAGCGGCGATCAGAAATGACGCAGAGGGGATCAAATACCACCAAAAGAAAGCTCTATTTGTGGGAAAAAAAGGACGCAAATTTTATTTGGGTACAACGTCGCACGACCGCGCAATTGTCATTCAAAATGCGACAGCGCTGAAAGCCAAAAATTGGTCTGGGCAGGAGGGGGGTTTAAGTGCCCAGTAAGGAAGGGGTTAAAAAAGGTGACATTTAAAAAATTCTACAGGTTACCAGTTTTGAGTTACAGAGGAGCTCTAGTGCTAAAGTTATTGCTCTTGCTCTAACGATCGCGGCGATACCTCACGTGTGGTTTGAACACCATTTTCATATGTGGCTGGGACATACATATGCGTACGCTTGTGCGCCCGAGCTTGCGGGAACGGGGCGCTTTAATTTTTTTTTTTTTAATTCTTTATTTTACTTTTTACATTTTATTTTTACACTGTTCTTTAAAAAAAGACAAAAAAAAAAAAAAACAAAACATTTTGATCACTTTTATTTCTATTACAAGAAATGTAAACATTCTTGTAATAGAAAAAAGCATGCCAGGAACACTTAAATATGAGATCTGGGGTCAAAAAGACCTCAGATCTCATATTCACAGTAACATGCAAAAAAAAAAAATATTTTTGAAAAAATGACTGCAAAAAAAAAAAAAATTTTTTGGAAAAAATGACAGTGCAAAAAAAATAAAAAATTAAATAAAATGGGCCCTTTAAGAGCATTGGGCGGAAGTTACTTGTGACATCGCTTCCGCCCTGACATGTTATGGAGCCGAGTGAGCTTCAGCCGCTCACTTGGCTCACGGACACTGGGGGGAGAGGAACCAATAATCGCCGCCGCTGCCGGCGGATCCAGTAAGCAGCGGAGATGACTGGAAAGCGGCGGGAGGGGGGGCACCTCTCCCTTCATTGATAAAAGTGATGTTGCGGCGAATCCGCCGCTAAGACCACTTTTATCTGAAAGAGAATCGCCTGCTGAAAAAAAAAAAAAAAAGATACCGGGGGTTATGGTAGCTATCTGCTACCATAGCAACGGTGTTCCACTTCAAACGGCCACCATATAATGATGGCAGGCGGTCTTGAAGTGGTTAAAAAAAATTAAACCCTGGGAACCCAGGGAAGATCAGCATGTGAACCCAGAGAAGGTGGAGGCTGATAGACTGGAGGTAATACAAGACATTAAAATTACATTTCAAGTAAACTTTTACCAGTATTGTGCATTATTTTTAAAATGATTATATCCATGAAAAAAAAAAAAAAAAAAAGTCTCAGTTTTTAGTACTACTTTAATATAAAAGATTTATATTTCCCTTCCACCCTTCATATAGCTTCATGTCTGACTTCTAGTTAAAATGCCCATATATCCTACTTCTGGGTGTAATATATTATATATATATATATATATATATATATATATATATATATATATATATTACTTTCACTGTTTAAAAGAATAAATGAACCCCTGATAGTAGCGATTATCTGCTCTTTTTGTACTATAAGGGCTCATTTTCGTTTCTTTAACACCATTATGACAGGTGATAAAAAAAAAAAAAAAGCCTGCTGCTGCTACTAAACGTCTTAAGCCTGGTTCACACCTATGCATTTTTTGGTGCTTTTTGCAGAAACGCGCTACAGTTCATTTAACATGGTTTCCTATGGGACACATTCACATCTATGCTTTTTTTTGCTGCTGCGTATTTGGAAAGGGTCAAGGACTTTTTTCAGCACAAAACAGTGCTTTTTTGGTTCAATAGATTTCAATGGAGAAGCTGCAGAAAAGCATGTAGTACATTTTTGCAGCAATTTGCATTTTTTTAATCTGCCCAACAACAAATTGGCCAAGAATATTCATGCAAGGAATTTTTGTACATACGCTGAATGAAAGAATGTCGTTTGAAAATTTCACTTGCTTTTAACATTCAGTTTTAAAATGAATGTCATTTCTGAACGAAAAACCACATACACTGTCTGAAAATTCCTTTGACCAAGAAGTTTTCTATTCTGCTCCTTCGAATTTTCCCATCACTGTAGTAGAAAACGAACGTCGATTTGACCCCACTAATGATTAGAAAATCGAATGAAGGTTCTTAAAATTACAATTTTTTTTGAAGGAAGACATTGTTTTTATATGGCCAGCATATAATATATTACAGTTCTGTCTGAAAACCGGCAAAAGAGTCCTTATTTTATTTATTTTTTCTTTAACCACTTCCTGACCAACGCAGTCACCTGACGGCGGTCACTTTCAAGTGGAATACCGTTATTATGGTATCAGATAGCTACCATAACCCCAGCATCTTTTTCTTCAGCCGGCGATTCTGTGTAAGATAAAAAGTGGTCTCAGCGCCGCAAGATCACTTTTATCAGCGGCAAGCTAGGTTTAAAAGCATGTTCATTTACATGTCCTTTTGGAAACAACTTTTCACACACAGACGCTAGTGTTTTGGAAGGCTCAATATCGGACTTGCCACTGGTTGAACAAAAAATGCATGGCACCCCATCATTAAATAAAAGTGATCAAAATGTTTTTGTTTTTTTTAAAAAACTGTAAAAATAAAAAGTAAAATAGATAATTAAAAAAAAATTTTTTACAGCGCCCCATCCCTGCGAGCTTGTGTGCAGAAGCGAACGCATATGTAAGTCCCGCCCACAAACCAGGCTCGGTCTTCAAGTGGTTAATTTAAAAAATTGAAATCTGAGTCTGATATTTGCCAAATACAGCCTCTAATATTATATACAGTATATCTCTTCTGTGTTATTCTCAGAGTGGATTAGAGATTTTGCTCCCTAACCATATAGTTGGTTATTTATATTTACCACTGCATATAGATATTTACGAATAAATTGCCTTTTTTTAACTTTACATATTAACTAAATCATACACCACACTTTTTTTAAGGTTATCTGATTAAACAATAATCAGCCAACTAAACGATTAAGAAAATAATCGTTAGTCGCAGCCCTAGAACAACACAATGTGGCACAGAATTGTGCAGTGGAAGGAAAATGATAAATGGTTATCAATTTTTTTTAGAAATAAATATCTGAAAAGTGTAGCGTGCATTTGTATTCAGCCCCATTTACTCTGATGCCCCTAACTAAAATCTAGTAGAACCAATTGCCTTCAGAAGTCACCTAATTAGCAGAGTCCACCTGAGTGCAATTTAACCGCAGTATAAATACAGCTGTTCTGTGAAGCCCTCAGAGGCTTGTTAGAGAACCTTAGTGAACAAACAGCATCATGAAGGCCAAAGAACACACCAGACAGGTCAAAGATAAAGTTGTGGAGAAGTTTCAAGCAGGGTTAGGTTATAAAAAAAATATATCAATTTTTGAACATCTCACAGAGCACTGATCAATCCATCATCAGAAAATGGAAAGAGTATGGCACAACTGAAAACCTACCAAGACATGGCCGTCCACCTAAACTGACAGGCCGGCCAAGAAGAGCATTAATCAGAGAAGCAGCCAAGAGGCCCATGGTAACTCTGGAGGAGCTGCAGAGATCCAGAGCTCAGGAGGGAGAATCTGTGCATAGGACAACTATTCATTGTGCACTCCACAAATTTGGCCCTTATGGAAGAGTGGCAAGAAAGCCGTTGTTGAAAGAAAGCCATACGAAGTCCTGTTTGCAGTTTGCAAGTAGCCGTGTGGGGGACAAAGCAAACACATGGAAGAAGGGTGCTCTTGTCAGATGAGACCAAAATTGAACTTTCTGGCCTAAAAGCAAAATGCTATGCGTGTCGGAAAACGAACACTGCACATCATCCTGAACACACCATCTCCACCGTGAAAATGGTGGTGGCAGCATCATGTAGGATGCTTTTCTTCAGCAGGGAAAGGGAAGCTGGTCAGATTTGATGGGAAGATGGATGGAGTCAAATACAGGGCAAGAGGTTCACCTTCCAGCAGGAAAACGACCCTATACATACAGCCACAATGGAATGGTCTAGATCAAAAGCAAAAAACAGGAATCATTTTCCTTCCACTTCACAATTATGTGACCTTTTGTGTTGGTCTATCACATAAAATCCCACTAAAACACATTTACATTTTTGGTTGTAACATGCCAAAATGTGGAAAATTTCAAGGGGTAGGTATACTTTTTCAAAGAAACTGTATATACTTTGCATTACTTTACACAGTAAATATTTTACAGGATGTTTTGCAGGGCTGTGCCTTCTATGAGAGAAGGCCTGAAAAGCTTAAGGTATAAAAACCATACAGCGATCTCTTAACACGTGTAAGGAGCAAATTACAGTAATCAAAGAAAAATGATCTGGACTTTGCAAAGGTGAATAAAACTTATACATATAAGGCTTTTTGGATATAAATAACCCTTTAGGTCTGCATGTACTAATGATTGTAAACAAAGATTTACAATTTCCAATAGTTGACCCAAAGCATATGGTAAGATTTCTTGACACTGATAAATCTTCTCCAGCCAATATTCCAAAAACAAAAACAAAAAATACAAGGATGCCACATTATTAAAGACATACATACAGTAAGTTGGGACTTATTTTAATCATCCAAAAAAGGTGGGGAGTCTGCATGTAGATCCTTTCCAAGCATTTGGTGTGATACTTGTATTTCTAATAAAGTTTATTTTTGTTAATAAACCTCTACCAGTTTGATGTTACAGGTTATCTGTTTTTTTAGGTGGTAACAATGTAGCAAAGGGCCTGACACTAACAAGGCCTCCATTTATGGGGATACCACACTTAAAAGTAGAACTAAAGTAGAAATCCAAAACATTGGTAGTAAACGCAAAGCATTACTATAACAGGTTTTCATTTACAAGATTTAAAATACGGATAGCGCCAGTTGATTCCTGACTCACCTTTCTTAGGGTGCCAATATTTTTGCTACTGTAGAGATGCATGAAGACATAGGGAGTGGGCATGCTACCAGCTTTGTTCCTGTTAAATATCTGCCTCTACCTTGCCTGTCAACAAAAAGACACTCCTGTCCTGGCCAATGTAAATGCTTATGAACCACTAATGCCTAAAACCAACCACAGATACACCCACTTGCTTCTGCTCCAACTGCATAACAGAACTACTGGAATAGGGAAATCTTTGTAATTGTGCCCACTCACTCCAATTATCTATACTAGCAGCAAGCGAAGAGAAAGCCCGTTTCACTTGCAAAAAAAAAAAAAAAAAAAAAAAAAAAAAATTACAACAGTTTTTACATTTTACTTATTTTTTTTTTTTTATTATTGTTGTTTAACTGCTTGAGTGACTGACACACTACAAATGTTCAGGAGCCCACAGATGTAAATCTATGGGGAAACAAAAAGCACAGACACTGCAAATATAAAGCGACTCCACCTTCTTTGTCACATCTTTCTAATATCAACAACTTATTGAAAGGCACTCCGATTACTAAAAGGTTGGCAAAAGGCACTCCATTTGACATACCGATTAATTTCTCAACACCCACAGATACTTACAGTATTACGTCCCCCATTGGTTCATGCATAATCTGGATGTATCTTTGTTGTCTACCGTAATAAAAATCCGACAAGACAAATCAAGACTAAATATACTTTACAGTTTTTGTGGTCGTCTTTAATTAGCCATACAGTTTACCTCACGGAAAACGGTTGGAAAATCATTAGCCTCACGGAAAGTTATTCAACAACTATAATCTTTC
>BLSH010151671.1:869727-881209 GCA_018402905.1 Glandirana rugosa | reverse complement strand
GCAGCAATATGACAGCTCTCTGCATGATGAGGATTTCATGCAGAAAGCTGTCACAGATCGCCCCCCCACACAGTGCACCAAGCACACTGATACCCCTGTCCCCATACACATCAGTGTCCCCATAAAACAGCCTCCAAAACATCTGTCACAGTCCCCAAAACATCTGTATGTCCTCAAAGCATCTGTCACAGTCCCCAAACATCTGTCTGTACCCGTCACATCTGTCACCATACACAACATCTGTATGTCCCCGTCACATCTGTCACAGTCCCCGTCACATCTGTCTGTCCGCCAACACCAAATAAACTCCGATTTGGGTTATTTTTACCAAAGTAATGTAGCAGTATCATTTTTGGTCAAAATTTATGTAGAGAAATTACTTATTTGCAAAATTTTATAACAAACGCAGAAAAATGCATCTTTTTTTTTTTTTTCAGTCTTTTTTTAATTTATAGCGCAAAAAATAAAAAACCCAGTGGTGATTAAATACCACCAAAAGAAAGCTCTATTTGTGTGAAAAAAAATGATAAAAATGTCATATGTGTACAGTGTCGCATGACCGCGCAATTGTCATTCAAACTGCAACAGCGCTGAAAGCTGAAAATTGGTCCGGGAAGGAAGGGGGTTTAAGTGCCCAGTATTGAAGTGGTTAAGTCACCTGGCAAAGTCACACTGTAAGTCGCAGCAGTGTGAACCGAGCCTTACACACATATTTCTAAATGAAAAATTACAGATGGATAAGGTATGTAACTTTTTTGTTTTTAAATGAATTTAATGGGAAGATCTTTCTGTAGCGGTCTGATTTCACGGGTTCAAATGCCATTTTGTATACATTTTCTTGATTATGGTTAGGACTAAAAAAAAAACAAAAACACAATAAATTAAACATTTTCATGCAGACAGCAGGTAGAGCTCTAGTCTCTCAGTTAGAGGCAGTGAGTCCAACGGCCAACTGAAGACTTGCACAACAGGCTGACACGAAGCTGCAGCTAATTTAGGGGTAGTGTTTTTAGGGCCTGTACAAACTAGCCTGCACCTTAACCTCTTCTTACCGGCTGCACACATATATGTAGCCTCTCAGTGGGGTGGCTTTAACGGCAAGAGGCCGAATATATCATTTCTGTGCTGACAGCGTGACTATTTGGGCTGCGGGGCGGTGTCAGGTGCGTTTTATTGCATCATACCGCTCACTTTTCATTTTTTTAGTTTGAACTTTATGTGAAGTGCACAAAGTGAAACTTAATTCATGTCACTGCACATGCAGGGCCATTCAGAGAAGTACAAGGTTATGCTAACATGTTGCATAATGTCATACAGCTTTGGAAGGCATAGACGCACCACGTTCTGGTGTGAACATGGTGCACCTAAAACTATGGCATTCTGTGTGTCATTGCAGTTACTTGCATTTATCCAATGAGGAAAAACGCAGGTAACTGCACATAGTGTGAACGGGCCCTTAGTGTGGACAGCCGCCAACAGTAAGTCGGTTACTTGCTGGTTCGCTAGGTAAGAAACTTTGAAACAGATTCACAAAATTATTTGTCTGAAAAATGTCATGCAGTAAGGCATGATGCTAAACATACTAAAACATAGATTTAGGGTTAACATACACTTTAGGCAAACAGTTCACAGCTGCTCAAAATGACAACTCATACAGTGGAGTTAAGAAGAGTACATCTGAACAAATCTTGAAGATGTTGGCTATAGCAGGAGAAGACCATGCTGCATTTCACAGCTGTCAGCCAACAAAAGGAAAATTGAGTCTGCAGTAGCCATAGGATCACTAAAACTGGAAAACTGGAAAGACACTGGAAAAACATAGCATGGTCTGACAAATCTCATTTCTGCTGCAACATATTGATGGAAACAAGTACACAGGATCTCTCACGTTGGAGCAGGAGGTTCACAGCATGAATGTGACAAATCTGCTGGAGTGATGCAATCTTGTCAGCATGTAACAAAATCCCTGTGTGTTTTCGACAAATCACAGAATACAGGTCGTCATAATTAAAGTGTTTGCAAAAGGATTTTTTTTTTAAATAAATAACAAACATGCTACAATTGCCTGCTATGTGCAGTGGTTTTGCACAAAGCAGTCCCAATCAGGGGCGTAACGATAGGGGTTGCAGGGGTTGCAATTGCAACCGGGCCCCATGGTCCAGGGGGCCCATGTGCCTCCCTTGTACACCTGAATAGGAGGGATGGCGGGGGTGGCATTTAGAGGACCTAATCTCCTCCATTTTCCTCTATCCAGTTTACTTGTCTTCTGCTGTTCCCAGGGCCCCTGTGTGCTTCCCTGGTCCCCCTGGGGCCTGCTGCAGAACTTGTGAAAGGGCCCCACTGCAGTACCGTAATAAAGGGACCCACAATAGGCATAAAGGGCCCCAGGATCAGTGGGAAGAGGGAAGGGCCCTGGCCAGGGGTCAGGGGGCCCTTCATAATTTCTTGCACCGGGGCCCTGAAGGTTCTAGTTACGCCTCTGGTCCCAATCCTCCTCTTCTCAGATCCCCTGCCGGCGCCCCGTATCCCTTACCCTTGCTGGGAGCCCCCCATACAAGCCGCTTACTATGGGGGTACTTGTGCATGCTCGCTCCTGAGCAGCTCTCTCTGTCCATAAGACACACAGAGTGTAGCTCAGCCCCGTTCACTACTCACTGGCTGTGATTGACAGAAGCAGGAGCCAATGGCTCCTGTTTTTGCATCTCAGCCAATGAGGATGGAGAGACCTGGGAGAGCCGTTGCTCCCGTGCACATTGCTGGATTGAGATTGGGCTTTGGTAAGTATAAGGGGGCGCTGAGGAGGGAGCTGCGCACTAATCGTTTTTTATCTTCATGCATAGAACCACTTTAACCACTTCAATACTGGGCACTTAAACCCCCTTCCTTCCCGGACCAATTTTCAGCTTTCAGCGCTGTTGCAGTTTGAATGACAATTGCGCGGTCATGCGACACTGTACCCATATGAAATTTTTATCATTTTTTTAACACAAATAGAGCTTTCTTTTGATGGTATTTAATCACCCCTGGGTTTTTTATTTTTTGCGCTATAAATTAAAAAAAGACAAAAAATTTTCAAAAACAATGCATTTTTCTGCGTTTCTGTTATAAAATTTTGCAAATAAGTAATTTCTCTTGATAAATTTTGACCAAAAATGATACTGCTACATTTCTTTGGTAAAAATAACCCAAATTGGAGTTTATTTGGTGTTGGCGGACAGACAGATGTGACGGTGACATACAGATGTTTTGTGTATGGTGACAGATGTTTGGGGACTGTGACAGATGTTTGGGGACTGTGACAGATGTTGTGTATGGTGACAGATGTGATTGGGGACATACAGATGTTTTGGGTGCTGTTTTATGGGGACACTGACATGTATGTAGACAGGGGTATCAGTGTGCTTGATGCACTGTGTGGGGGGCGATCTGTGACAGCTTTCTGCACGAAATCCTCACCATGCAGAAAGCTGTCACAGAGCTGCAGCTCCCCCCCCCCCCCCACTGAGCTCTCACTGAGCTCGGCGGGGGAGAACTGTCACGCTCGTCTCTGTTTACAATGTGACGGCTGTGATTGGACAGCCGTCACATGATCGGGAGGGCCAGTCACTGCGCCCGTATCCCGATCTCCGCTCAGCTGGATCCTGTAATCATAATGATCACAGGATCCAGCAGCAGCGCGGCGCGTGCCCGCGCTGCGAGTACCCGCGCTGCGAGTACCCGTTCTGCAGGACGTATATATACGTCCTGTCAGAACGGGGAAGCTCCCACCCGGCCGTATATGTACAGTGGCCGGGTGGGAGGTGGTTAAAGCACATGTGCACCTTTAGTGAACTTGTACTGTACTTAAGTGTCCACCAATCCTAAGGGCCAATTCACACCACAATTTCTGCATTCCGGATGCATTTCTGCAAGCGCATTTTAATGTGTTCCAGTATGTTTTTTCCCCTTTTTTTTTTACTTTGCCTCAATTGAGGACATGTGCATTCCAGTGTGTTTTTTATGCGTTTTGCCACTTTCACTACAGAAAAATGCAATGTTCTACTTTTGTTGAATGCACTAGAACACAATGCATTGGTGTGAACTAGGGCCATTGGAATCCATATTAATCAAGGTCTATGCATTTCTGATGCAAAATAAAAATGCACTGGACTGTATCTGGTGTGAACCAACACTGAATGCAGCTTGCTTGGTTGAATACCTACCTTCTTCTGTGTCCTAGTTACCTTTAATGTGTGGGCATACCTAGTGCCGCACAGCCCTAGAAAAAAAAAAAAAAGTCCCCTCCAGCCATCTTCAAAATCCTAAAAAAAACAGCTCCCTCACAGAAATGAATACGCTACAGCGCTCATGCACACTTTGAAAATGGAGCAATGGGGAAACTTCCTCTAGAAAGGCTGTGCAGCCTTGTGCAAAGCCAAACAGCGATGTACAGGGAGGAAACTAACTATATGACATGGCAGGACTGGTGGGTATTTAGGTACAATACAGGTTTACTAAGAGTTCAATGCAGGTATTTGTATACTATACTGTATGTGTAAAACACACATATATGTGTACATTTCTGCATGTACATGCATAGGCAGGTAGCAGTCCTTTTACACATTAAAAGGAAGATCTTCAGGACTGGTGAATAGAATATGTAGACTCTTCCTCTGCTAATTCTATTCAAATCGGTTACCGTTAATTGTTTACTGTAGCAAGAAACAAGGGTTGTAAACACTATAATGGTCTCAATTGTTATTTTATTTTTATCTTGTTTAACAACAAAATCAAAAGGGTTTAGTCGGCCAGTTAGAAACCCTTTGTCACTGGTATGAACATGTATATTATAGGGAAAAGTTTTTAACTGTTAAGGGGAGTATTATGGAAGGAATGCTTTAGGATAGAATATACATTATTTCTGGCATGAAAGCCCCCTAGGTGCTTATATAGATTGGACATACATGCTATATGGAAATATATATAAAGGGGGACAGTTATAGAAAGATTGTGGTACTCAGGGGCTCTCACCCATGCAGGATGAGGTGCCCCGGGTTAGGTTTGGCTGGGAGGACGGATTTCCAGTACTCTCCGGATTGCTAAATTTGTATTAGGGACCCAAGATTTCAGAGGTTCAAAGAGACTTGGGTGGAAAAAGCCTCCAAACCATGAGTACCAGGACTTTGGTCCCCGAAGGGGTTAAGTGCCAGGTGAGGGAGGGTTGAAAGGTAGCAGAGGGAAATCAGCACTTGTGTCAAGGAAGTGATTGGAAGAGAGACTCACAAGCCATGCAGTAAGTGGGAGCTCTCAGACAAGCTGAGACACGGGATGCTAACCCCCCGTGGCCTGCCTGGCGCCTTTACTATGGAGGAGTCTAACCCCAATATGGGACCGAAGATTTTATTGAGTAGGGCTAAAGTAAGCGTTTTTTTTTTTTTTATCCGTGATTCAAATGAATGAACTGTTTTGCTTTTGCTAAACTGGCTGGCGGTCATTCCAGAGTAGGGATGGGCTGAACACCCCCTGGTAGTATGAGAGGAAGGAAGAAGGGGAGGAGGACGAAAAAAGAATGAGAAGACCAGAATAAGCGGGGAAGGAGAAGATGGAGGACTCCATGCCATTTTTTTACTAATTCTGTCATAGGGTTCCCCTGAACCAGTTCAAGACACTGCGTTATATATACTACACTGACTGCATCATATAGTCTGAACTGTATTATATATACTACGGGAACTGGAAAATTGGGCCTTGGGTGCTGGTGGTGGCAGAACACTGTAACCCCTCACAGTTACTCTAGTTAGGCGCAAGAACAGGCTCTGCTATTAAAAATGATTTCACATATTGTAGTGACATGCCCCTGTTAAACAGGTGCAGAAAAATAGGGCCTTGGGTGGTGGTGGTGGCAGAACACTGTAACCCCTCAGAATTACTATTGTTGGGCGCAGGATCGGGCCCTGCTGTTGTAAATTGTTTTAAAAATTGTAATGACATGCCCCAATCAAACAGGTGCAGGAAAATTGGGCCTTGGGTGTTGGTGGTGCCCTAAATTCAAAAAATTGTTGGAAGCTAACATCAGGATTCAGAAGGAATAGGAGAGCAGCATAGGCAGTCTTCAAGGGATCCCAGATCCCTAGCAAATTCAATCAGTTACATCAGCATCAGGGGCTTGATAGCTGCTGCTCCAGGACTGATTCCTTTTTAGTAATGTGAGCCTATCAACGGAGTCTGTGGAGAGGAGCACTCTGATCCATTACGAACCTTCCAGCAGCACTGAATGTCCATTCAGAAAGCACACTGGATGCAGCACAGGCCAGTAGCTCGATTGCATAGTGAGCAAGTTGCGGCCAGTGGTCCACCCTCAAGACCCAGTAGGTCAGTGGATGCTCAGTTGGAAAGGTCTCCAAATCTGCTCTTGCCCCTAGATATTCCTGCACCATATAATGCAGATGCTGACGATGGTTGCTTGAACCTATTAGCCCTGGGCGCTGAGGACTGAAGAATTGTTTAAAGGCATCGGTCAGCCAGCCACCTTTTCCGCCTCTCTTCCTCTGACCGAAGGAAGCCTCAGAAACAAGTTGTCCAGCAACAGGAAATGGTAACCTCCCAGGGTCTAGAAAGGCGTTGCACAAACTTTTCTTCAAGCTATCCTGAAGATGTTTCATCCTCTGCTCCCTCTGCAAAGGCAGGGTGAGCTCTGCAACTTTACCCTTGTAACGTGGATCAAGAAGGGTTGCTAGCCAGTAATGATCCCTCTCCTTGATACCCCAGACCCTCTGGTCTTTTCACAGGCTTTGCAGAATCAGGGAGGCCATGCAGCATAAGTTTGAGGAGGCATGGATTCTCTGGGCCACTGAGGACACTCAGAAACTACCTCCTCCCAGCCACATACAATTCCTTAGGTTTCTGGGGACTGAAAACCATCCCCAGAAGACTGCTGCGTTATCCTCTACATCCATGCTGACACAATCCTTCTCCTCTTTTACTTCTTCCTGTGTATTTGGTGGACATGCAGGAATGCCATCTTGAGAGGAAAGGAAGTCCTCCTCTTCCTCCCGTTGTTCTGCCTCAAGTGCCCTGTCCATGATTCCACAAAGCATTTGGTCCAGCAGGAAGACAAGAGGGACAGTGTCACTGACGCTTGCATTGCCACTGCTCACCATCCTTGTGGCCTCCTCAAATGGTGACAGGACAGTGCATGCATCCTTGATCAGTAGCCACTGGCGTGGTGAAAAGAAGCCAAGCTCCCCTGAGCCTGTCGTGGTGCCATACTCACACAGGTACTCATTGATGGCCCTCTGGTGGGCAGGTTGGGCTGAATGTCAGCCAGCCCAGCACTGGTATTGTATGACCACTGGAAATGACCACAGACTTTTCGGACCTGCCTCAGAATATCTGGTATGCCTGGGTACCTGGTCAAGAAACGCTGCACCACTAAATTCAGGACGTGTGCCAAGCATGGAACATGTGTCAAGTGTTCCAGTCAGAGGGCAGAGAGAAGGTGGGTACCAGTGTCGCATACAACCATTCCTGGCTCAAGCTGCAGTGGCATCAACCACCTCTGAGACTGCCCCTGCAGAGCTGACAGAATCTCTGCCCCTGTGTGGCTCCTGTCCCCTAGACAGACCGACTGAAGTACAGCATGGCATCTTTTAGCCTGACTGCTTGCGTAGCCCCTTGAACGCTTAGGGAGCACTGCTGGTTCAGAGGACACTTCTGCAGAAGAGGCCACAGAGGAAGAAGAGGATGGGTTGGAGGAAGCAGATGTGGCAGAATCACCACCATTTTTTTGGAGGTGTGGTGGCGGAACTAGCTCCAACACTTGAACCCTGTCCTGCATCCCTCCCAGCTGCCAGCAGAGTTTCCCAGTGCGCCGTGAAGGAAAGGTAAAGTCTCTTACCATGCCTGCTGGACCATGAGTCAGCGGTAATATGAACCTTGCTGCTGACCGCCCTCCCTGTCCAAGGAGGCCAAAACATTACCTTCCGCATGACAATAGAGAGCTGGAATGGCCTTACATGAAAATAAATTTATTTTGGGAACCTGCCACTGTGGTATAGCACATTCCACAAATTCACGAAAGGGAGCAGAGTCTACCAGCTGAAAAGGCAGCAGTTGTAGTTCTAGCAATTTGGCAAAGCTAGCATTTAGACGCTGAGCGTGTGGATGGCTTGGACAGTATTTTTTTTGCGGTTCAGCAACTGGGGTAGTGAAATTTGCCTGCTGAAATCAACTGGCAGTGTACTGCTAGCAGATTGGCTGCAGTACTTGTGGCACCCATTGCTATATCTTCAATCCTCTCAGTGCAGGCTTTTGAGAGGACTGGAGGTATAGTAGGGGTTGAGGTCACAGATGAGGAGCAAGGAGAAGTCTGTCTTCTTTTATGATGTGGGTCTTTTAGATGCTGTTGCCAATGGACTGCATGGCTGGTCGTCATATGTCTTGTCAAGCATGTGGTGTCCAATCGGCTGCTGTTCTGGCCACGCTTGATCAGCTTCAGACACATTGCAAACAGCAATGGTGCGATCTACTGCACAAATGTTGAAAAAAGCCCAGCACCTGTGGAGCTCTGTAGTGTGATGCAATAGGATGGGTGCCCTTCAGCTGGCCCCTGGAGGACATCCTGCCTCGGAGTTGTGCAGTCTCCTCACTTCTTTCAGGCACCCAAGTACAGTCAGTATCCTCATCAACCCCTCCCTCATTGGCACTGGAGCAAACTTGGCAGTATGCTGCAGCTGTGCAGCTAGGGGAACATGACTGCTAGTGTCTTGTCCTTCCATGGCACCCCCTCTCTCTAGACTCACGTTACTCCCTTCCTCAACCTGGGAACCAACATCAGAGCATTCATACTGCTGTGCATCTTCCATCAGCATGTAACCAACACTATGGTTGAATAATTCTGGTGACTCCCCCCTGCATGATGGTGGGACTATGGAAGGAGTAACTGTGGACAAGGATCCGGTGGAATAGGCTGCTTTGGCAGCTGCATTGAAAGACAAACTAGTATGAGCCTGGGTGACAGAGGATGAGAACGGCTTAGTTATCCACTCCAACTCTTCTGCATGCTGTGGCTCAATAACACGGCCAACAGCAGAATAAAAGGACAAGCATGACCTGCCTGTAGAGGATGCACCATGTCCAGCACCACCACTTTTCACTGTAGACACAGAGGCTGCTTGCCCTCTTTTAGTGGCCTGGGATCGTCTGCCTCTCCTTGGTGGCGTTTTTTTTTTTTTTTAACACCGCACTACACTCTATTATATACTATATGCTGTCGAATGAGCTGTATATATAGTCTACACACACACACACACACACTATAGTGCGTGTGTATGTATATATATATATATATATATATATATATATATATATACACACACTTATACTGCCTGCACTGACTCTATATACTGTACACTGAATGAGCTGTAGATATAGTCTACTCTGAATGCAGCATGTACACACACACACACACACACACACACACACACACACACACACACACACACACACACACACACACACACACAAATACATACAGTGGATACGGAAAGTATTCAGACCCCCTTAAATTTTTCACTCTTTGTCATATTGCAGCCATTTGCTAAAATCATTTAAGTTCATTTTTCCCTCATTAATGTACACACAGCACCCCATATTTACAGAAAAATACAGAATTGTTGACATTTTTGCAGATTTATTAAAAAAGAAAAACTGAAATATCAGATGGTCCTAAGTATTCAGACCCTTTGCTCAGTATTTAGTAGAAGCACGGCTTTTGATCTAATAAAGCCATGAGTCTTTTTTGGGAAAGATGCAACAAGTTTTTCACACCTGGATTTGGGGATCCTCTGCCATTCCTCCTTGCAGATCCTCTCCAGTCCTGTCAGGTTGGATGGTGAACGTTGGTGGACAGCCATTTTTAGGTCTCTCCAGAGATGCTCAATTGGGTTTAAGTCAGGGCTCTGGCTGGGCCATTCAAGAACAGTCAGTTTTTGTGAAGCCACTCCTTCGTTATTTTAGCTGTGTGCTTAGGGTCATTGTCTTGTTGGAAGGTAAAGCTTCCGCCCAGGTCTGAGGTCCTGAACACTCTGGAGAAGGTTTTTGCCCAGGATATCCCTGTACTTGGCCGCATTCATCTTTCCCTCGATTGCAACCAGTCATCCTGTCCCTGCAGCTGAAAAACACCCCACAGGTGATAAGCAGTGCCTGGTTTTCGCCACACATACCGCTTAGAATAAAGGCCAAAAAGTTCTATCTTGGTCTCATCAGACCAGAGAATCTTATTTCTCACCATTTTGGAATCCTTCAGGTGTTTTTTAGCAAACTCCATGCGGGATTTCATGTGTCTTGCACTGAGCAGAGGCTTCCGTTGGGCCACAAAGCCCCGACTGTTGGAGGGCTGCAGTGATGGTTGACTTTCTACAACTTTCTCCCATCTCCCGACTGCATTTCTGGAGCTCAGCCACAGTGATCTTTGGGTTCTTCTTTACCTCTCTCACCAAGGCTCTTCTCCCCCGATAGCTCAGTTTGGCTGGACGGCCAGCTCTAGGAAGGGTTCTGGTCATCCCAAACGTCTTCCATTTAAGGATTATGGAGGCCACTGTGCTCTTATGAACCTTAAGTGCAGCAGAAATCTTTTTGTAACCTTGGCCAGATCTGTGCCTTGCCACAATTCTGTCTCTGAGCTCTTCAGGCAGTTAATTTGACCTCATGATTCTCATTTGCTCTGACATGCACTGTGAGCTGTAAGGTCTTATATAGACAGGTGTGTGGCTTTCCTAATCAAGTCCAATCAGTATAATCAAACACAGATGGACTCAAATGAAGGTGTAGAACCATCTCAAGGATGATCAGAAGAAATTCACAGCATCGGAGTTAAATATAGGAGTGTCACAGCAAAGGGTCTGAATACTTAGGACCATGTGATATTTGAGTTTTTCTTTTTTAATAAATCTGCAAAAATGTCAACAATTCTGTGTTTTTCTGTCAATATGGGGTGCTGTGTGTACATTATTGAGGAAAATAAACGATTTTAGCAAATGGCTGCAATATAACAGTGAAACATTTAAGGGAGTCTGAATACTTTCCGTACCCACTGTATATCTATCTCTATAAACACACACACACACACACACACACACACACACACACACACACACACACACACACACACACACACACACACACACACACACACACATAAATATAAATATATATATATTTTTTTCCTTACACTGCCTGCACCACTGACTATATACTGTACATTGAATGAGTTGTATATATAGTCTACACTGAATGCAGCGTATAAATATATATATTTATTTTCTTACACTGCCTGCACTGACTATATACTGTACACTGAATGCGCTGTATCTATATTCTACACTGAATGCAGCATGTATGTATAATATATATATATATATATATATATATATATATATATATATATATATATATATATATATATATATATATATATATATATATATATATATATATATATATA
>BLSH010151671.1:835482-855029 GCA_018402905.1 Glandirana rugosa | reverse complement strand
GTACGCACTATTTTATGGTCTTGGGCTTGGGCCTGAAAAAGAGATTGCAAGCCCAGGCCCAAGCCATGCCTGGGCTTGCAATGTCAGGCCCAAGCCAGTTGAGATTAGGGGGTCACTCACCACTCCGACGGGCGTAGCGGGTAGCCACCTGGTCGCAGACCTTCCTCCCCAGCCGGAAAGGGATGCTGCAGGCCAAAGCCCCTGGACAGGAACCGAGTCCGGTCACCGGGCGTAAGTGGGGGTCACCCACTGGCTGCCAGCACGGAACGGGCACGATGCGGCGGGTCCCGCCACAGCATAGGACTAGCTCGCATCGGTTGGCCAGGCTGGGGAAAGTGCAGGATTCTAGTTATCCTCTATGCCCCAGCCGGCTTCTTGATAGCAGTCTTCATTAGAGTTGACCGAACCCGGACTGTAACGTTCGGGTCCGTACCGAACCCGGACCCGAACGTTAGAGAAAAAGTCCGGGTTCGGGTTCTGGTATTTTATCACGCATGTTGAATAGCTGCAGGGCAGCCAATCAAGAAGCGTTTCACTGGTTTTCCCTAGAAGCCATCACAGCCATGCCTACTAATGGCACAGTGCTGCATTTCACATGTTCTTAGGTTAGTGTAGGGAGAGGATGCTGCCGGCGCTGTGAGGGACAGATTGCAGTGATAAGAACTAGGTAGAGATTACTACTACTGCTTTGAGGGACAGATTGTAGATCTATAACCTCTCATCCTGCATTACATAAAGATCTCTCATCCTGCATTACAGAACGATCTTAAGGGACAGATTGCACATTTAATAACATCACATCTCCCATTTTTTTTCCTTTTGCAGCTTCTAGCACTTTCCAGGACTTTTTTACAGTCATTTTTGTGCCGAAAAGTTCGGGTCCCAATTGAATTCAATGGGGTTCGGGGTAAAGTTCGGATGACGTTCAGTACCGAACCCGAACGTTTCCGGAAAGATCGGCCGAACCCGCAGAACCCGAACGTCCAGGTGTTCGCTCAACTCTAGTCTTCATAAGATAGCTTGAAAAAAGTAAAAAAGCGGTAGCAAAAAATATAAACCGCAGGTCCCATAAGGGAGCCAGGTCAACTCCTTGCACTAGGCATATTAAAACTGATATGCTAAGCAGAGCAGGGGGTTATATGGGAGAGAGAGGACGACCCCCTGGGAGGGGCCAGCTTGCTTTCTTTCTTTTTGCCTAGTTAACTCCTAGCAGGATGTGCATATAACCCACATGTCAAAGAGGGCTGCGTCTGTCAGTGAACGTAAGAGAAAAAATGACGTAAATTTTGTTTGGGTACAACGTTGCACGACTGCACAATTGTCAGTTAAAGTGGCTCAGTGGTGAATCGCAAAAAGTGTTCTGGTCAGGAAGGGGGTAAATCCTTCCGGGGCTGAAGTGTTTAAAGTATTTTTAAAGGTAATTTTTTTTTTTACCAGGTCCCCTGCCGACGCTCTTGGCTCCTCCTCTTCATCCAGTGCCCCCACAGGAAGCCGCTTTCTATGGGTACACTCATGTGGGCTCACTCCGGAGCTCGCTGTCTGCGTCCACAGACAGCCGAGCATGGCCCCACCCCCTGCTCCCTCGTCACAGAATGTGATTGACAGTAGCATGACGGTAAAAAAACGTCAGCCTTTAAAATCACTTCAATATCACAGCAAACACACAAACACCATCCGCAACCCTGCCAGCCAGCGCATCACACTACAGAAAAATCTCCTGTTATGCCTCTTCCGTGGCTTGATAGAAAAAAAAAATCCTACATTAGTACCATGCCTTCCACCCATAAAGCCTGCTCCAATGTGGGGGAAATGTCCCCTAAGGACTAACCAGCGGGGGAATATACAGCTGTGGACAAAATGTTGCCAGCTTCATTAAACATTGGTATTTACAACATCTTACTTGGTGGATTTCAGTAACATGATCAGCAGTGGATAAGGAAATCTCTTTCACAATTTCTGACTAATAGTGAACATGCATTTACAGCAGCAATATACAGTGTGTGACTATGCCACACATTTTTATTGTTTTTATTGTAATTGAGACTGAATCGCTGGGAATATATTCTTTAGTGAGAGGACAAGATTTAGAGTCTTGCTGAACTTCTTTGTGCTACTCTTACACTGTGGTCTTTGTATAGGAAATGCAAGAAATTTATGACAGCCATGCATTTCTAATGATACATAAGGATTAATGCCTGGGCCAACCCCTTTCAGCTTGCTCATCATAAATGGTTAGTGTTGGTCCCTGGGATATCTGAGGAGGGATGGGAGGAGGTTACTGAGATTTACTATCAGGATATTATTGGTACTGTTGAAATATTTATTCAAATTAAGTTTATCCACCACCTTCACTATACTACTGCTAGGATGGCTCATATGGGATTTGGATCTGTGGCCACTTGTCCTCGTTTTAGCCTTGGCGGCGCGGATCTTCTGCATATGTTTTGGGCTTGTCCAATCCTGTCTACATATTGGTATGATCTGTTCTCTATTCTTGATACCACCCTTCCTTTGCCAGTCCCCCATACCCCAGAATTTGGATTGCTGGGCATCGTGAATGACTTTGTATCTCAGACCTATGCTCGTATTTTATGCTCCTAAAATTAATTTATCTGAATTGGAAAAATGCAGCTGCACCTTCCATACAACACTTTTACAGTCTGGTCAATACGGATCTACCTAAATTTAAGCTAATCGATAATGGCCGGGCCTGCCCCAAGAAGTTAACAAAAGTCTGGTAGCCCTGGCTTGATAGGTCAGTCTCCTTTTGGGGGATACCCGCTGTTTCAATTGTTGTAACCTGTTTATAGGTATTACCATAACCCTTGGTTCACTGGTGCCGTGGATACAGGTCTGATGGCTCTCCTGGTTATTATGAGGGGGGAGGTGGCGTTGGCATGTGTGGTTGTATGAGTGTTGTGGGTCAACTATTGTCAATGATGTTCTCTGTGATATAGGTGCTCTGTGTAGTCCAAATGGCTTATAGTATTTGAGTGTCTTCTACTGCTCTGTTCACGGAGTTGTTGTGTATATAACAAATTTTCTTTATTCTTGTTTTGTACTTTGCATTGTACAATCTAAAACTTAAATAAACACCTTTTATACATAAGGATCAATTCACAAAGCTAAAACCAGGATATTTGCAAAAAATTGTCAATTTAATAGAGTCCAAATGAGTTGAAAATTAAAGTTGCATGGCTAAAATCAAAGATGCTTATACATGTGTAAAGTGTCGTAAATTGAGCCTTTAACAATGCCAAAGGAAAATAATTTAGGATTTTTTTTTTTACATACACAGTCTGTATTCAACGCTTTGCAAGTTTCCCCCCAGTGTGTGTATATGTATATGAGAGACATTCCATTTCTATAGTTCTTCAAAAACGAATTTAGAAATGACACACAAATAAATGCTTACTTAATGGGGGCTACTGGATTTCCTTGTCTTGTTCTCCTTTGTTCTGGTGTCATATAGTCCCACTTGAAAACCAGGTTCCAATCAAATCCTAGCAAAAAAAAAAAAAATGCTAAATTCTTTGTAGAAGCTGTTCCTTCACAGATCCAGTAGAGTAAGTGAGCACATTCACCATAGGACATTAAGTATGTTACTGACAGGATATCTGTGTGAAATAAAGGAAGAAGGCCTGAATAAAAAGAGAAAATGAATGAAGCCACCTGGACTACATCCATTTTTTTTTTTTAGTTCATTACCACTTTAAGGAAAAGAGTCGCCCAAGAGTGGGCTGCTCTGGAAGGATCCAAACCATATCGTTGGGATCCACCCAGATGCTTGACAGGCAGCTGGCTCAACCTCTTTGCACGCCCGCCAGAACACTCCGGTCAGCGCTCTCAGCCATTGGCTGAGAGCACTGATCGGGAGCTGAACGGCAGACCTTTTTTGATCATCCCCCATGGGCAGACGTCAGTCAAACGGTCAGCTTCTGTCGGACCGGCTGCAGTACACATGGGCCAAAAGTCGGCCGGTTTTTATTGAGCCGGCCGATGCCGTCCAACATTCGGTCTGTGTGTACTAGGCTTTAGAGTCGGCAAGGGACAACTGCAGCATTGGACATATTCTGCATCCACATAGAGGAGTTTGTTCATTCTTTTGCAATCCTGCACGTTTCTTAAATTTTCAAGCAAATGTAAAACAATATTTAGCACAAATTATCATGGATATACAATGGCAGCACAGTTCAAAGCAACATTATGATTTAATGATGGTTAAGATTAAAGACGTATCTGCTATTAATATATTTATAGAATGAAACCTGTTCTGAAATAACTATGCAGGCTGATATTTCTAGTCTACATCTGAATATGTTAATTGCCCAGCTGCCTATGGAGTCTCTGACCCTGAACAAGCAAGCAACAAGTAAAATTAGAATTCCTGGTGTGATGGACATGATTGTTCTGAGTCAATAACTTAGAAAGAATTGACATTATTAGATTACCACGATAGCCATGCAACAGAAGTCTGCAATGACAACCTCCTACGGTACAGGTTTCCATCATGCCTGCCTATGCATTAAGAAACTGGATGCCATTGCAGCTCCACAACCAGTTTTACAACATGTCTAGTAAATTCAGAAATAACTATACATCTTAACCTCAAGTGGGAAAGCCTGGAGCATGGAAGCTTTGGTGAGATGGTCCAGTCGCGGTCATGTTCTTAAATTCCATTCATGACTGCTTTCTACATTCAGGAAAGTTTTCTTGTGACCTCAGCAACTCCCTTATATGGTAACAGGCAATAAAGTAGGGTACTGTGTCTCAGCAGGCATGAAAATTAGCAGTGTTACTTCATGTCTGTTGCCAGCTATTTATTTATTTATATTAAAGATATGATCTTGTGTGCCACTGTAACTGATATAACCAAGAAGGGTAGTACAGGTAATACATTTCATAAAATGTTCTAAAGACTGCAAAACACAGTTTAGCAAAACATATGAATATTATGGCCTTACATGTAGATGAGGGGAAGAAAACAAAAGGAAAGCTAATCTAAATTCAAAAAAGCAAACATATTATATGGTTCAGATTGCCAGTCCTTAGATGTGGGTAAATTAGGTGTCTGTTTTCAGGCTTTTTTCCCTTTTTCGCTTGGTGATCCTGCCAAGAACACACTTCATGTCCTAGGGTGACAACACTCATTCATCTACTGTATCTATGGGGGAGCAGCATTGTCATCCTAGGCTGCTTTTCTGAATGGACTATAAATATAAACATCACATTACAAAAGATAACCATGGGAAAGCTCAAAACATTGCAACAGGTGTATAGAGCTACCACCTCCTGTGAATCATGCTCAGGTTCCAAGCCATGGCTCCAAGCCTCAAAAGTCTCTGCACATCTCCAATCTTCAAATGAGCAAACAGGCTGGAGCCAGTGAAAATCAGCTAAAATGTATAGTCCTTTATAAAATGCCATGTTAAACAGCCATAAAATCCAATGCGTTTCGGCCCTTAGGCCGTAATCATGGCAGCTGTGATTGAGGCCTGAGGGCAGAAACGTGTTGGCTTATAATGGCTGTCTGTTACAGCATTTAATAAAGGACTATACATTTTAGCTGATTTTCATTGGCTCCAGCCTTTACGTTTGCTCATGTAAAGCTCAAAACATTGTTTGAGATTCCAGTTTAGTGTACAGGAAATTACAAGGACACTGAATTTCTGGCAGGATCAGCATGCATTTCTCTGTACTTTCAGAAAATGTACTTCGGTATGGGGGCTGCTTTTTTCTTTTTTCATGCAAGGGCTGATAATCTGCGATACATTAAATTTGTATACTTCTGTTTAGGTATGCTTGAAGAGTAGCAAGTGATCTATACATGATGCGACAATGGGGCCTATTTACTAAAGGCAAACAGGCTGTTTGATTTGCAAAAGAAGTTGCACTTGGACTAAGCTCTGTGGCAAATTTCTTTGCAAAGTAGTGAAATCTCACTTTGCATATAATACCTAATCACGTGCAAGGAAAATTTATGAAAAAAAACATTTTTACTTGCACATCATTTATAATTGGATGGTGGAAGTCAGCAGAGTTTCGCTTCAAACACTAAGTTCTGGGGTAAATTCCCTTGCAAAGTGCAACTTAATATGCAAAGTAAAGAGCTTAGTTGCCTTTAGTAAATCAACCCCATTGTGTCTGATGAGAACGTAGTGAATGGCCATGGTCTAAAGAAAAAATTTAGCCAAGATTGCAGGTTTGTCTGAAGTGGATTGTGAGTATTTTTTAAAAACTTCAAGGGTTACAGCATTATGGTCACCCTCAAAGGGCCAGTTGTATCTGACTGGATGTCAGAGAGCGCCAACCACCCGACAGATCTTCAAAACCTGGAAATGTCTTAAGGCAATACACAAAAATATATATGAAAGGACCACATGTAACAGGCAGCCTGAAGAAACTGAGCATGAACTGTGCATTATTTTGAAGAGGCCACAACGACAAGACACTGGAGTCAAAGGAGCTGGACAATAGGTTTTTAGACATTTTTATTTCATATAAGCTTTTTTTTTTTTTTTTTTTTTTTTTTTTTTTTTTTTTTTTAACAGGAGACCCTACCAAAAATACACCAACATTGCATGTGCATTTCATGCTCTTTCATCAAAGTCTATGGGGCCAAAAAAATTAACTGTGCTGCGCCAAAGAAGCACTTGCACCTCTTCCAAAATTATACTGCACCATGTGGCATGGATGTGGACAGCCATTATATAGATAATGCAGTGCAATGGCAGATGTAGGGAAAAAAAACACAATTATGCAAATGGGACCTGGATAAGGGTGTCCATTCCATGATAAAGCTGTGCAGAGACAATTACTTGCCCTTACAACTGAACAACGGACGTTTCCAGGCAGTGGAGATCATGGCGTTAACTCACAGAAAATCTCCTTGTATGTAGATAATGCAATCCTTTAATTGGATTTGTCCGGTGAGTCACATTTTGAAAGTTGTGGATATTCTGAGATTTCTCTAATTTACAGGTCACTTTGAATTAACTTCCTCTGATACTTTCTCATGTATGGTTCCCTTAACCTGCCAAGATCAGGGCAGCCTTGTTTCATTGTCTCCTGGACTAGACCACCTCATGTAGGGGGGGGTTCTGTATAGGTAGTGATAATCTACACAGCAGTTCAGACCTCAACCACCTTTATTTAATTCATAGCTTTAAATAACTGTAGGCAAAATGTCCAGCATTATCCAACCCCAGGTTGAAACATAAATAAATACTAGAGTGTCTCAGGCCTTTACAGCTATCTCAGAGAAAAATTATTTTGAGCTTTTTTGACGGCCTACACCTTAGGCTGCCTGGTGTTGGCTAGGGACTTCTTCATTCAATTAAAAACCACCAGACTGGCTAGAATTTATCATTGTGATTTGGAGAACTGATGGTGTTGTAGGTCCTCTCCAGCTGATTTTGGGATCAGGACTTTGTGCAGGCCAGTCAAGGTCCTCCAAACCAAATTCGCTCATCCATGTCTTTATGGACCTTGCTTTGTGCATTGGTCCAAATCATTTGGTGGAGGGGGGATTATGGTGTGGGGTAGTTTTTCAGGGGTTGGGCTTGGCCCCTTAGTTCCAGTGAAAGCAGAGACTGCGAGCCAGGCCTCTTGTCCACATCAGTGCCTTATCTCACAAATGTGCTTCGAGAAGAATGGTCAAACATTCCCGTAGACACACTCCTAAACCTTGTGGACAGCCTTCCCAGAAGAGTTGAAGCTGTTTTAGCTGCAAAGAGTGGGCCAACTCAATATTGAACCCTACAGACAGACTGGGATGGATTGGGCCAACTCAATATTGAACCCTACAGACAAAGACTGGGATGACATTAAAGTTCATGTGCATGTAAAGGCAGGTGTCACAATACTTTTGACAATATAGTATATGTGCAAAATCAATAAACAGAATTTTCTACAAAAAATGGTTTCCCACTGCTTGTCTCTCACTGGGTTGGCTTCTTTAAATAAACATGTATATAGAGTCACAAAAACTTAATAGAATATATAAAAGCTCTCACTAAATCCCACTTATTAATATGGAGAACATCTTAAAACTAAAGGTTTATATTTCTTGCTAATGTGATTGGAAGATTAATTTATCAGAGATATATCAATTCAGACAATTCTCCTTACATAAAGATTAATTCACAGACTAGATGCTCTTATAGTGTCCTAGAAAGTTTGTAAAAAATAGGTAAATATCTGGAAACCATGTTTACAGTACCTACAATGGCAGACTATAGCAGCAACATGCTGGAGACAGGAATATCATAAAAAATAAGATAAAATATAGTTACATAAAACTGAAGGTGGTAACCCCCTTACACCATGGGGTGCTGACGTGATCCCAGTAAAAATAAAAATATACATGATCATAGTATAGACATGATCATAAACATACAATGTACGTGGTAAAAAAGAGAAACGTCTGTATGGTCAATGTTTTGCAAAATGCTGGGCTTCCTCAGGACCCAGACAGCAGGATGAAACCGTTTTACCAGTGTTCATGTGTAGTCAGAGAGACCGCCCAATAGCTGCCCCGGGCAGGCCCTGGGGCACACCAGGTCTCGAACCCCCAACCCACAGGGGTGGGGGGCATCTATGCGGATGGCAGGCAACCAAAAGGACGGCTCAGGGAAGTGACATGTTGATGTAAGAGAAAAGATTTGTCAGAATTCCTCATGGGATGGACATCAATGGTATAGTATTGCGGACTCCTTATCCAGGTGTGGATATAATGCAGGTGCAGTTCTATCAGTATCATATAGAGAGCCTAGTACACGGAGTACTCACAGCTCCTAATTCAAGTAAGTAGAGCATCCACATGGATATCTGCCAACGGCCCAATATGGGAACCAGTCTATATCTAAGCCATGAATCCTAGGACGTCACCATCCACAGCTGGCTCTCTATAGAATATAAAAATAACATTTTATGATATTCCTGTCTCCAGCATGTTGCTGCTATAGTCCGCTACTGTAGGTACTGGAAAAGAGGTTTCCAGATATTTTCCTATATCCTTGGATGAGGCATCAATTTTTTCATTGTTTGTTAATCTCTGCAAGTCCACTAAAAAGACTAGAGACCTTGCAATTTCAATTTATAAATGAGATTTCTAATAATTATTCTCAAGAGTTCCCTGTGGTGAAAACATGCTCATGGTCTTGACATAGGCGAGAGCGAGAGAGCACGCGCGCGAGCGAGAGAGAGAGCGTGAGAGAGAGAGCGTGAGAGAGTGCGCGCGAGAGAGAGCGTGCGCGCGAGAGAGCGTGCGCGCGAGAGAGAGCGTGCGCGCGAGAGAGAGCGTGCGCGCGAGAGAGCGTGCGCGCGAGAGAGAGAGAGAGAGAGAGGTCTGCTAGCTTTGAGGTCTTCTTTAACTACTTCTCGACCGCCTGCCGTGTTTTCACGGCACCAGTCGGGTTGCTGTACGCGAATCGCCGTAAAAAAGGGATTTTTTTTGTATAACTTACCGTAAAATTCTTTTCTCTGAGTTCACTGACAGACGCAGCCTTCTTATGACACATGGGGTTATGCTCATCCTACTAGGAATAGCCTAGGCAAAACAAACAAAAAAGTGTAGGTCTGTACAGCGCATCAGTTCGTAACAAGCCGTACAAAACCAACGCAGAGGGGTGGGTGCTGCATCTGTCAGTGAACTCAGAGAAAAGGATTTTACGGTAAGTTATACAAAAAATCCCTTTTTCTCTTCTGTTCACTGACAGACGCAGCCTTCTTATGACACATGGGGACGTCCCAAAGCTGTGCCAATCAAGAGGGGTGGGCAAATCATAACAACTGTACCCAACAGAAAAACGCCCTCTCAGGCGGCGCTAACCGCGCCTATACTGCCGCCTGCAATACCTTGCGGCCAAAAGCAGCATCCGAGGATGCCAAAACAGCAATTTTGTAAAACTTAGTAAACGTGTGCACTGAGGCCCAAGTAGCTGCCTTGCACACCTGAGACACCGAGGCTTGGTGTCTAAACGCCCAGGAAGTACTAACTGCCCTGGTGGAATGAGCCGTGACTGGGAACGGGGGAACCTTACCCCGAATCTCATATGCATGAGTCACGGTCTTCCGTATCCAACGAGATACGGTAGCTGACAAGGCCACCATACCTTTGCGCGACCCTTCCGTCAGCAAAAATAAAGAATCAGACTTCTGAAAGGAAGCTGTAGAACTTAAATACACCCACAAGGCCCTCACCACATCCAAAGAATGCAGCTCAACTTCTTTGGGATGTGACGGGTGAGGGCAAAATGAGGGGAGAATAATATCCTCATTTAAATGAAAGGAAGAAACCACCTTCGGAGAAAACTAAGGGGAAGGCCGCAGAACTGCCTTGTCCTTATGGAGGACCAAGTAAGGTGACCTGCAGGATAATGCAGCTAACTCCGACACCCGCCTGGCGGATGTGATAGCCACCAGAAAGGCCACCTTCTGCGACAACTATAAGGGAATGTCCCTAATTCTTTCATATGGTGGCTTCTGCAACACAGAAAGCACCAGATTCAAATCCCAGGGTGCCAAAGGCGACCGTATCCGAGGAGCCACATGACGTACCCCCTGTACAAATGTACGGATCAATGAATGAGACGCCAAGGGCCATTGAAAAAGAACCGCCAGGGCCGAAATCTGCCCTTTAAGCGTATTTAACGCCAGGTTCTTGTCCAGTCCTTGCTGTAAAAATGACAGTACTCTGGATACTCTATAAGAGCGGGGGTTCCAACCCCCTGCCTCGCACCAGGTAATATAGGCCTTCCAGGTCCTATGATAAATCTTACGTGAGGAACTCTTGCATGCTTTTATCATAGTAGGGATTACGGAGTCAGAGACACCCCTCTCCCTCAATACCTGGGACTCAATAGCCAAGCCGTCAAAGCCAGCGAGAGTAAAGCAGGGCGCCGGATGGGCCCCTGAGCCAGTAGGTCCCCGCGGAGCGGAAGATGCCACGGAGCCTCTGCCACCCTCTGTACTATGTCGGCGTACCAAGGAAGCCGGAGCTACCAGAATTGTCGGGATTCCCCCCGCCTCTACCCCGCGTACAACCCGCGGTAGAGCCCCTAGAGGAGGAAAAACGTACAGCAACTGATACTGACCCTGAGGCCTGTGAAGCATTGCCCCCCGAAGGATCAGAGCCGCGTCCGCGGCTGTTGCTGTGCTTCTTGTTCCGCCCTAATGGTTTACCTACGCCACCTCCGTGGCATTGACCGACTGAACCAGAACCGGGCGGCGCAGCCTCTCTGTCCAACGGGACAGGTAAAGCCTGCTCGCTCTCAGTTCCGGTACCTACATCGACCAATTGAGGGGAGGACAACTTCTACCCCCCTTTAGGGCCGGAACCTGAATCCCCCAAACCAAGGGTTCCCGGGACTGACGCTCCGACCTGATCGGCCTGTCCAGGGATAGAGGAGATTTGTCCCACCGCGACAACATTGCCTCTCGCAGGAGCCGAGTGTTCTGGGCGTAAGGTATCGCTTCGCAAGTCGACACCCTGAGCCCCAACACCCGTATACAGAACCGTAAGGAGAACCGCTGGCGCGATCACAGGGTTCGCCCAGCCTGAAGCGTTAGACGCTTGCTCGGTGTTAGGAACACCCCTGTCTGTACCGTGTCCGGAAACCGACCTAGGTACTCCAGCCGGCAAGCCAGCGTTAATGATGACTTCTGACTGCTGAGCACCTGACCGGCTCCTGCGGGAGCCTCAAATTTGAGGGGAAGGACTTTTCTGGGGGCAGAGAGCTGCTTGCAACCCCCAGAAACCGCGCCCCTACCCGTGAGGCGGGTGGGGGCAACCCATCATGCGGAGGCAGACTTGTCCTCCGCTTTTTCGGACTTACGCTGCCAGGGCCTCTTGCTGTGGCCTGGGAACGCCTTCACGGCCTTGCCCGCTGGGCCGGGCGCCCGAAAAAACTTCTTCTGACCAGAAGAGACAGGACCCTGCCTACGGCTCTGGAAGGAAAGTACTCTTCCCTCCCGTGAAATCCTTAATAATTTTATCCAACTGTGGGCCAAACAGACGCCCTCCCTGAATGGGCAGGTCTGCCAGAGCTTTCTTTGAAGCCTGGTCGCCCGACCAAGAGCGGAGCCACAGCACCCGCCTGATAACAATTGAACAAACAGACATTTTTGACAATATGGGGAGAAGATCCAAAGCAGCATGGCATATGTAGCGGAGACCCTCTTCCAAATGTTGCACTCGCTGTACTTCAGCCTGTGCACATTCACCAGACAAACTAGTGTGCAGCGCGCTCACGAAGAGACTGTGCCGCCATAGCAGTCGCTAGCGCTGGCCGCATGGCTGACCCAGACAACAAGAATAGTGCTTTAGGCACTGTCTCTGTGCGGCGATCGGCCGCCCATTTAAAGGATGGCGACCCCTCCAAGGGGATGGTGGTTGCCTTATTCACACGAGCCACGGCAGGGTCCACCACCGGGGAAGCCCATCTCTTAGTAAAGCTTTCCTCAAAGGGGTAGCGAACAGCAAAGCTTTTAGGCAAAGCCAAGGAACTTGGTGGCTTATGCCATTCCTTGAACACTGCCTGTTCAAACACCTGATCATAAGGGTAAGCCCTAGGGGGCCTAGGGGGTCTAAGCGGTCCACAAACATATGCGGACTCATGCGACTCCCCTGTTTGGTCCAGTCGCATAGAGTCGCGAATATCCACAGGTTTGACCACTGAAGCGCTTTCTAGATCTGAATCCTCCCCTGAGGAAAGAGGGGAGGGTGGGTGCTTCTGGGGGCCCCTCGGAACGGGCACCCCTGCTCAGGGGAGGAACTTCCCAAACACCGCCCTCAGCTGTTCCAAGGACACAAATGCTCCTGGGGTGGACTGTAGATCTGCAGGTACCCCTGCCATAGAATTGCCGGCCTCTGACATCTCAGCCCGGCAGCCCCGCTGTGTAACCACCACCTCTACCCCACAAATCAGCCAGGGAGACCCGGACGGATTACACCCACCGCTACCAGCACCCAGGAAGCGCCAGCTATACTTGCCGTTTGATGCCTCAGCACTCCAACCGAAGAGCAATACCCATGAACTGCTGCACGCCAGGAGCTTGTTACTGTGTGTCAGCCATGCTGTCCAAGCAAAAACCGGAGCCCACACCCGTTTTTAAGGACTTCCTGCACAAGGACTGCAGTTCTCCCAATCGACCACTGGAGGCCACCAGAGAGCAGGCTGGAAACCACATGGTTCTCAAACAATGGAGGCCACGAACGAGCGGTGCTCCAAAATCCAATGGCGACGACCCACCTAAAAAATTGCTCCGGACGGTCGGTGCAGATTCGAACGGTTAGTGCAAAGGTGCCTGCGGGGGATTGAGGGGGGAGGGGGAGTGGGGGGTAGGCCTCTAACAGACCCCCACCAGCTGACCACCACAGAGCTGCCCAGGTGCCCACTCTCCATGCCTCTAGGGCGGAAGAGGGGTTCACTCACCAATCCGACGGGCGCAGCGGGTAGCCACCCAGAGCAGACCTACCTCCCCGCAAGAAGGCATGCTGCTGGCCAGGCCACTGGACAGGCGAACCAGTCACTGGGCTCTAGTGGGTTTTAGCCACTGGCCGCCCGCACGGAACGGGAGCTATGCGGTGGGCCCCCCTAAGGGGGTTCGCATAGTGTTGGTCGGACTGGGGAAAGACTAGGATTCGAGATATCCTCTATACCACCAGCCAGCTTCTTGATAGCAGTCTTCCTTAGATGAATTTTCAGGAGACCGCTGCTCCCATAGGGAACCAGGTCTACTCCTTGCACTAGGCAAATAAAAACTGATGTGCTGTACAGAGCAGGGGGATTATATGCTAAGGTGAGGACAGCCCCCTGGGAGGGGCCAACCTACACTTTTGTTTGTTTTGCCTAGGCTACTCCTAGTAGGATGAGCATAACCCCATGTATCATAAGAAGGCTGCGTCTGTCAGTGAACGGAAGAGAAAAGACGGCGATCTGCGAACAGCCGCTAGGGGGCGCGCGCCACCGCACCGCCAGCGAGCCGCGATGACCGGCCACAGGGAAGGAATGACAGTGCAGGCATGAGAGATCTACTGATCCCTGTCACTGGGATCAGTTAGATCTCTCATGCCCATGGCAGCCCAACCCCCCCACAGTAAGAACACACCCAGGGAACACAGTTAACCCCTAGCTCTGCCCCCCCCAGGTTAACCCCTTCACTGCCAATGACATTTATACAGTAATCAGTGGATATTTCAATTTCTGATCGCTGAATAAAGGTCATTGGTCCCAAAAAAAGTGTCAAAAATGTCCATGCCCACTGCAATATGACAGTGTGACACTTCCCGCTAATCCCCGTAAAAAAACGGCGCTTTGCAGAGTGGCAGCTAGGGGGCGCGTGCACGCCCGCCGTACTCCGGAGGACTGTGCTCACTGATCGGGCTGACCCGATGTCCAACAGTGAGCCACGATGAGCTGCCAGAGCCAAAGAGCAGGGAACCGTCTTTCAGTGCGGGCATAGGAGATCTACTGATCCCAGTCACTGGGATCAGTTAGATCTCTTATGTCCAAGGTAGCCCAGCCCCCTCCCCAGTTAGGACACGCCTAGGGAACACAGTTAACCCCTAGATCTACCCCTGCAGGTTAACCCCTTCACTGCCAATGGTATTTACACAGTAATCAGTGCATTTTTATAGCACTGATCGCTGTATAAATGTCAATGGTCCCAAAACAGTGTCAAAAATGTCCGACATGTCCGCTGCAATATCGCAGTACCGCTAAAAATCGCAGATCGCCGCCATTACTTGTAAAAAATAAAAAAAAAAATAAAAACCCCAGAAATTAATTCTCATCATCCGTAAACGCGGCCACTTTTGCGCAAACCAATCAAACGCTGATTGCGATTTTTTTATCACAAATATGTGGAAGAATATAAATCGGCCAAAACCGGTGAAAAAAAATGTTTTTTTTATATATATTTTTTTGGATTTGAATTTTAGCAAAAAGTAAGAAATTATTTTTTTTTTTTTTGCAAAATGGTCGCTCTTCTTTTGTTTATAGCGGCGATCAGAAATGACGCAGCGGTAATCAAATACCACCAAAAGAAAGCTCTATTTGTGGGAAAAAAAGGACGCAAATTTTGTTTGGGTACAACGTCACACGACCGCGCAATTGTCAGTTGAAGCGACGCAGTGCCGAATCGCAAAAAGTGCTCTGGTCCTAAAGCTAGAAAACCTTCCGGTTGGTAAGTGGTTAAAAGAATTTCAAATAAATCTTAATTGCCACATTTCCTGGTGCCACCTAAATATAAAATGTAAGGCATGACTGTCAAATAGTGAATAATACAAAAAATAAAATAAAAATAGAGATCACAAGCACTAACCCTTTTACAAAATATTACCTTTATTATCCAAATCCTAAACCTATCAGTTTAAAGTTTAAAATGTATTTGTACCTGCTTTGTGGAATAGAATTGCATAGGGTGGCCCCGATCCTTCTCTTCTGGAGTCCACCGCTGGTGCTCCTGGCTCCTCCTCTTCTTGGTGTGCCACCACAGGAGGCAGCTTTCTATTGTTTCACACTGCCTGCCTCACAGGATGACAAACAGCAGTGGGAGCCAATGGCTCTGGCTGCTTCATCAAAGCCCGTGAGAGCAGGAAGGGATGCTGCAGACGGGCACAGCACTGGATCGAGTGGGGCGACGATATGATTTCAAAAACATGTTTTACCTCAATGCAGCAAATGCAGTAAAGTAAAAAATGTTTAGGCTTCAGAACCACTTAAACACATATCTTCACTCTCTGTGTATTTCCAACAATCGGCGGGTGCCGGAGGACATCGAATGCCCGGCACCCGCAAATCGGTTTAATTTATCACAGCAGGAGCATCCTGCCAGCAGCGCGCACATGTGCCCCCTGCAGGCGGAAGTGCAGGAAAAAGCGCACAACTGCTGCCCTGTAGCAGTAAGTGGTCAGCAAGCGGTTAATATTGACAACTGTCATAAATCTCCCAGGAGATTTTATTCTATCTATATGCATATGCTAACGCAAGGAAATATATAGGTCACCAATAGCAATTCAAAATCATGCTATAAGTAGGTCTTAACCTCAGCACATTTTAAACAGGTTCCAGAACCAAGTGCTGTATATTTTGTGAAGCCAAGCATGCACAACAGTTTGCAATATATGCATGTGAACTCAAAGTACAATCCACTAGTTCAATGCTTGGTGAATAGGTATGGTTAAAATTAGTCCCTGGATAGTTATACAACCCTTCACAGACAGCAAATCCCTGTGCGAATATGCCCACAATTAGGAAAAAGAAGATACTAAAAAAGGCTATCCAGTGCTAGGAATGGATTCACAATTATCATTGTGCTGTACATACTCTGAGCAGAGCTGCGAGAGGGACCCAGCAGGTCCACCTACTTCAGGCTGACTGCAGAAAAACTACAGGAGGGGCAGATACAAGAATAGTCACCCTGAACAAGAGGAAAGAGCAACAGTGACCGGTCTTTATTACAGAAAGTTCCTGCACAGTGTAAATGTTTTATGTTGGACAACTGCACAGTAGTTGTATACTACTGCACAAGTTCTATAGGCTGAAGGTTTTTTTACCTTCATGCATTCTATGCAAGAAGGTAAAAAAGACCTTCAGTGTGCAGCTCCCCTGAGCCCCCCACCCGCCTTACTATTTACTTGAGCCCAATCGCAATCCAGCACTGTGCATGGGAGCCTCGGCCCTCCCAGGTCTCTCCCTCCTCACTGGCTGAGACACAGCCATTGGCTCCCGCTGCTGTCAATCACAGCTAATGAGGTGGATGCAGGAGGCAGGAGGCAGGATTGAGCTGTGCTCTGTGTGTTCCATAGACAAACAAAGGCGGCTCAGAAGCGAGCTCACACAAGCAGCTTGCTCTGGGGGCACTCGGCAAGGGGGAGGGGCCAGGAGCGCCAACGGGGTACCCAAGAAGAGGAGGATGGGGGCTGCTCTGTGTAAAACTACTGCACAGAGCAGGTAAGTAAAACAAGTTTGTTTTTTGAAAAAAAAAAAAAAAAAACTGGAACCTATAGAGTCACTTTAACTGGAGTCAGTTGCATAAATTGCAAATCGCCACTTCATATGGCCAAGTGGCTTAAAACACCTTCAGCTCCCACAGCTATTCGCTTTACTTGTCATACATATTTAAGTCCAATTTGACAGTCTGTTAGGAACTAACTTATTCCCTGGAGGAAATCCTACTATCTGAATCAATGTATAAGGTTTTCAGACCCTTTATAATCTTATTTTCAATCACAATCTCATCTGGGCAACCTTTTCACAATCCCCTTTTAGAAAGGCCACTGAGGTATACCAAAAGCTGGAGTAAACAAAAAAAAAATGACAAAGGAAGGATAAGCAACACAAGAATATTGGTTTTCAACATTAAAATTACTGGATTCACTGTCTTAATTTGGAAATTTATGAGGGAGGGAGGATTCTTTTTTCAGCGCAGATTGCAGTTATCTACACTAATTGCATTTGAATGCTTTAAAGCCTTGTAAACACCACTAGTTTTTTTTTTCATTCAACCCAGCGGCAGCTCAGCTTGGAGCCGCTGTACTAACAATCTGATGTTAGTACAGCAATCTCCCCTGCGGTTTTATTGTGTTCTGACAGAGGGGTGCCCCCCTGCCAGAACACTCCGGTCCCTGAGCCAGTCGGCAGACCTTTTTTAATAAGGAGCCTTCAACAGAAGCCGGGCAAACAGCCGGCTTCTGTCGGACCAGCTGTCATACACACAGGTCGAATGTCGACCGGTTTCTATTGAAGCGGCCAGTGCCAGCATTCGGCCTGTGTTTACTTAGGGATCATTCACATGGGCGCAGAAGAAATTAGCAGGAATTTTGTAAAATTTGCTGTGTTTGTATCTGCGAATAATGATTGTAGTGTATTTTTAGCGAAAATATTGTTTTGATAAACATTTGCACAAATATTATGGAGCCATAAGAATCAGATGCATCTTCTTTTAATTATACCGGTCATGTGCTTTCAGATAACATATGGCTAGGGGGTCTTTTACAAACGTTGAAAGATGTAAGGGAGGAATAAAAAAGCCATTATAAAATTGCAAAAATGGTCCGGCCACCTACGTTTAAAAGGGGGTTGTGCAGGGCCTGGCAGCGAAAGGGTTAAACTTCTTCAGTCTCAAATGTACCAAATAGAAACATTCTGTGGGATGGAGTTGTTTTGATTTTCCTTTTTAGATGTTAAACCATAATACCCTTTCAGAAAGTACAGTATAATAATTGATTGACAATAGGGATACATTTATTCAAGGATGTAAAAATTCAAACAGGAAAGAAAAATAAAAAAAATGCACCAAACCTGAAACACAAGTTGCCTTGAAAAAGTAAATGAACCTCCTTGCAGAGGTACAAACTGTTACCACTGGTTAGACCGTAATAATCTTCTGATTGTCTTAACTTTACATTAGCTTAATGTAGTCTACTGCATTACATCATTTTGGTCTGCTGAGGCTATGCATAAGCAGATTGCTGCATAGCTCAATTTCATGAACAGACTAGACAAAAAGTCAGCTTAGTGCAGCAAAATGCTTTTTTCCCTCCGCAACAACCATCCTATTTAAATTACCTTTAACCACTTTAAGACCAAGGCTGTTTTTTGGGTTCGGTGGTTACGAGTTAAAAACAGTTTTTTATGCTATAAAATTAGTAAGAACCCCCAAACATTATATATATTTTTTTTCTAACACCCCAGAGAATAAAATGGCGGCTATTGCAAAACTTTATGTCACACCGTATTTGCGCATCGGTCTTACAAGCGTGATTTTTTTTTTTTTTTAAAAATTAGTTTTTGAGTTAAAAAATAAGACTACAGTAAAGTTAGGCCAATTTTTTCCATATTGTGAAAGATAATGTTACGCCGAGTAAAATGATAGCCAACATGTCATGCTTCAAAATTGCGTCCGCTCGCGGAATAGCGACAAACTTTGCAACATAAAAATCTCCATTGGCGACGTTTAAAAACTTCTACAGGTTAGCATTTTTGAGTTACAGAGGAGATCCAGTGCTAGAATTATTGCTCTCGCTGTAACGATTGCGGCAATACCGGTTTGCACACCGTTTTCATATGTGGGCGGGACTTATGTATGAGTTCGCTTCTGCGCACGAGCTCGCAAGGACGGTGCACTTTAATTTTTTTTTTTTTCTTAAGTATTTATTTTACTTTTTATTTTTACACTGTAATTTAAAAAAAAAAAATTGATCACTTTTATTCCTATTACAAGAAATGTAAACATTCCTTGTAATAGAAAAAAGCATGCCAGGACCTCCCAAACATGAGATCTGTGGTCAAAAAGACCTCAGATCTCATATTTACACTTAAATGCAAAAAAAAAATGTCCCCTGTAAGACCATTGGGCGGAAGTGACTTGTGACGTCACTTCCGCCCAGCCATGTTATGGAGCCGAGTAAGCGGCTTCAGCCGCTCACTTGGCTCACGGATACTGGGGGGGGGGGGAACGGTCGCGATCATCTCCGCCGCTGCCGGCGGGTCCGGTAAGCGGCGGAGTTGACCGGAAAGCGGCGGGGGGGGGGGGGCACC